>JAOYNU010070415.1:0-70667 GCA_026745395.1 Tympanopsis confertula | reverse complement strand
CCCCCCCCCACCCCCCCCCCCAACCCCTTCCCTCCTCCTCACCGGGGTTGAGCAGCACAGCAGAAGTTCTGCATGGTCGCTCGCGTGGATTTTCGGGTGTCACGAAAACTACAAGGAGCATCAGCCATTGTCAGCAGCCAAGCGGCCCCCAGCAGAGGAACAAAGCAGCAGCAGCAACGTTCGCCGACTTGACTGAGGAGACGAACTGGAAGAAGAAAATGCTGGCGTGATCCATAACGCCAGGCGTTTGCTTCACCTCTCATCAAGCTCAGCGCTCCACATTCCAGTCCCGGCCTTTTGTCAGATCGTTCAATCAGACGCTCACCTCTCTTCCCTCCTTGCCTTTTATTTTCCCGCACTTGGCCAGGCAGCTGAACAGCCACGCCACACGCCCCCTTCCGTTGCCCAACACCAAAACTTTCTTCTTCTTTCCTGCTGCTATTGAGCGCCGAGAGAGGGACTCGGAGGGCGTGCGCGTTCTTATTGATTATGATGCGCGATGATGGCAGCCGGTGGTTGGTGGTGATGCTTTTGAGGGCGTGATGCTAGGAAGGAAGGACATGACGCCTCAGAGCGTAGCTCTGCACTTTCTGCCCAGGCTGTGCACTGCACGCCTTGGTTGTCTGCCTGCCTACCTACGGGAAGGCCACTCCCTCATGCTCCTTCCCTCTTGTCCGTTGCATCCAGCCCGCCACCTTCCTAATTTATGCGCCTGCATTTATTTGGCTCTGATGAGAAATCAAGAACCGAAACAGCATTATTCCATCCTTCCAAAATAAACACACACAAACACACACACATCCTACACTTACTACCCAACCCACGCACACAACAACATCTCTCGTCTCTCGTCATAACTTTATTGCCATCGTCGGTACTGCACATTCATCATCGCCATTGGCGAGCCAGTGGCTCGTCACGAGCAACCTCGCTCGACAGATGCCTATTGTCTGTCGAGCTATTCCCCCCCCCCAAAAAGTTCTCCAAGGCTGGCCTCCGAGATCTGCCAATGGCTGGGAATTCTCGACAGGGCTTGATGAGAAAAGCATCTCACTCCTGTCCGTGATACATACAGCATACAGTACGCACCGCACACACACCTTTGGTCCTCCTGCACACATCCACATACACACGCGCATTATACACACCCTCGCTCTCGGGTGAGGGGGTAGAGACACACGCCACCGCCTCTGTGTCTGCGTCTGTGTCTGCACACACACCCCTACCCTCCAACATCGATTGGTGGCATCCAACATTGGGTGGTGAATGGAGCCAGATTCGGCCCCTCACTCTATCTTGATCTACCCACCTCTCATAATCTAATTTCATCGGGACTTGGTCGCCCGAGGCAAACGGCTCGCCGTATCATCATGCATACGTGCAATTTTGCTCCCCCCCTCCCATCTCTAGCTGCTCGCTCACTTGCCTGTTTCTCCGCCGCACAGTCGGCTTCCGCCTCATACCACCCCCAACGCTCTTCAACCTTTCTTCACTTATCGGCTCCTTGCTTCCAGAAAATGTGGTTGCTAACGTACCGCGGATCCGCCACAGCTTACTTGGACCGTTTGTCGCTGGCCGGTCCGTCCTCCAACGGAAGCTTGTCTGTCTGGGACAACAGGCGGATAAGCAGGCAGGCTTAAGCAACACTGCCGCCGCCTCCGCCGTTCTCGGTCAGAATCTCACGAATTCCTGGTTCCTGGGTCCCCCCATTCGCCGAGTCTCAACCAGCAGCATCCTCTGGACATTCATTCCTGATCAAAAGGAACCCCTGCTCCCGGGACCTCAGTCACCTGTTTTATTATTTTTTTTTCCTGTTTTTCTTTATTTATCCCTTTGTGCTTTTTTGTTGTTATTTACTTTTGCCCACACAACCGGCGGGCCTCTCTCCTGTTTCTTCTTTCTTCTCTCTGATTTTTATCATTTTTGCTGTCCACACACCAGGGCCTGCATATGTTCTTTCCAATCACCTCTGACACCTATCGCAGGAATACGAGTCGCCGCCCAGCTGCAACGGGTTGGAGCCATTTGACCTGCCGGCCCAGACAGCTGAGATGAGGTACGTGGGTTTGGCTTGACTGCCTTTCTTTTGACATGTGCCTGCTGTCCTATCCATGTTGTATATCATCACCTCCCTCGCAAAACGCACATTTCCACGTTCAACGAGACCCGGCAAATCTTATTTCAATTGGCCTCCTCACACACGCATACATTGGGGATTCCTTGGTCGAGTTTCCACTTGAATCACTCCATAAGCCTTGCTTTTGGTGTTGTGGGCTTGTCCGTTTCGAAAACTCTCTTGTCCCTATATAATTCCTAGCCACATCCTTTATACTCCTTTCCACATTACATTACACAGCAGATCCATTTGTGGTCACTCTATCAGTCCAGTCCTGCGCCTGAGAGACCAAACAACTTGCCAATCTCCAGCTCAAACCTACTGCCCCCCCGTCAAGGTAACGGCGGGATTTGGGTTGTACGTGCGTGCTACTTTGACATTCACACACGCTACACATTGCCTGTTTTGTGCCCACGTTCGTTCGTTCGCAGCGACCTCTCTCCCCCCATATGGTGATGACCTTACCCCCCCCCCGTTCCACCTGTACACCCAAGAGACTGGACGGGTTACCGTTGTTGGGTGTGTCGCAAAAGCCGCAGTGTTACCCTCAACGTTGTTTACAGGCAAGAAAACGCGTTGCCATACCGCACAGCACACATGTCTCATGGCAGAGAGGCGGCAGCCGACACATCCCCCGTTCCTTATCCTGCCGGCACCCTGCTCTGTTCTTCCCTAAATATGCGAGTCACATGGCCGCCGTGCGCTCCTCTTTTGCTTCTTTTGCTAACATCTTGGCTTTTGCTCAGATTCTCTGACGGCACGACATCATCTCTTCATGTAACAGCCCTTGAAGCTCAATCGCAGCCACCTCCGCCAGGCCTCGCAACCATCTTTCATCCACCAATCCCCCAATCACAGAGCCTGAACACAATATCGCCATACCATCACGACCCAACCGCTGCCGCTTGTTATTCCAGTCACGCCCCTCACCCCCTTGTATCTCGTTTGGGCTCAAAGTATGTTATACACCCTCCCAGAGTGGTGGTTTTCCCTGTCTTCCTCACCCCCTCCCCCACGCCAATGCTCATTTTTCCATTCATCCCATCCCCCGCCTACCCATACATATTCCCGTGTCCCCCTCCTCCTCCCCCCCCCTGTCGTTTCCCGCCCTTGAAAGTACAAATAGATCCCGCACAATAACGTGTGATGAATCAATTGCCCTCAGCATCACCCGAGACACAAAGGCTCGTCCCGGACTTACCAAGATATGACCGATGACTTACATGGATGTTGGTAGTACCCCTTCCTCTGGCATGCCGGTACATGCCCATCGGTCCACAACACTACCTGGGCCTCAAATCAGCGCACGCGAACAGTACGCCTCAGACACACCCTCGTTCCGGAGACAGTCGGAACATCCGGCGAGGTCACCATCTTACCGGAGGGGCACGCTACGCGGACGCACGTCTCTCATGGGCCCTCCAAGTCCGGCTCCGAGTTTTACCAGTCCCATCAGGATGGAGGCCCCCTCATACGGTCCGAAGCCTCCTGGCGAGATCCCGCCTCTGGGCCCCTTGGTCCCTATCGGCCACCTTGAGTACATAGACGCCGGCAACGTGACGCCTGCAAAGTGCGACGTAAACGGCACCATCGACAAGGGTTTCTTCCTCGCCGACGGCGAGTGGACCTGCTACCGCAGAAACTATTTCCAATGCAACTGTTCGTTCGTCCTGACGCCCAGTTATCCCGGCACGGCAATGCAGTATGTCCGCGACGGCACCGTTTATCCTGTGCTGGGCTTTGCCATGTCAATCTCCGCCATTGTCTCGGACGACACCAACCAGACAATCGAGTTGGTCCAGCACACCCCGAAGCGAGACAAGGGCCCCGTCCAGAAGCCCGACAAGATCCGCCTGGCGCCGAAACAACCTCACCAGCACATGAGCATGTACCCCCACGACCCAACGCTCGGGCCCGCGTCGCGCAGTATCTATGACCCCACCGGCTTCTCGGCTGCCCCTCAGGGACCCGGAAGCTTTCAGACCGAGTATACGTTTGAAAGAATCCAGTTCAAGCAAGCGACTGCCAACAACGGCAAGCGGCGGGCGGCGCAGCAATACTACAACCTCTGTGTTGAGCTCTGGGTCGAGTGTGGGGGCAACCTGCCAGACCCCTTCATGAAGATCGCTTACAAGAGGTCGGCCAAGATGATTGTGCGCGGACGGTCTCCAGGACACTATTCGGACAACAGACGGAACAGCGCCAGCAGTGGGCCCGGTGGCTCGGGCGGAAGCATTTCGGGCTTTACGACGGGCGGCATGCTCGGCACCGAATTTCCGCCCAACGCCGGGCTGCCCAGCAGTACGTATCCGCCTCAGTACGAGCCTCGTGGCGGCCCGCCACCGGGCAGCGTCCCCTACGGGTCGCTGAGGGATCCACGAGAGATCCTTCACGGCGCCGTCATACCGCCCGAGGAGTCCAAGGCCATCCACACCACCAAGGAGTATCAATACTTCCCCGGCGCCGTCTATGAGCATCAAGACACCCGGGACCGCATTGACGTCTGGACCCACCCGGAACATCATCACGAGAATGAAAACCTCTTTCCTCCCCCGATGGCGGCCAGCTTCGATACCATCAACAAAATCAAGAATGAGAGTGAAGCCGGGATCCATGGCCCGGGCATGGCACTGCGGAGTCTCTTCAATCCGGGTCCATTGGTCCCAAGCCAAAGGTGCGGACCCTCTGACTCGTTCAAGGGTAAGCCGAGTTCTGGTGGATACTACCCGACGATGATGCCATCGCCGGGCATGGGGCTCAACATCACGTGAACGGCGTTTCAAGAAGGAATTTCATAGGTTTGACGGGCGCTATATGGAAAGGGGCATGAATAAGGGAAGAGAAAAGACAGGTTTCACCGATTCGGGTTTTATTATTCTTTTTCTTTCCTTCCTTCTTTCTTTCCTTATTTTTTTCTTTCTTTCTTTTTTCTTTCTTTTTCCTTTCTTTTTCTTTCTCTTCTTTCTTTCCTTCCTTCTTCTTTCCCCGCCCATCACTCTCAGTTTATCATGTTTTGATGATGTGACGTCAAGGTGGTTTCTGCTTCTTCTATGTACGGATGTTGGGATGGAGGGCCCGCACACACAGGGCACAAATGGGAAAGCGAGATCTGAGGAGAACGGGTTTTAACGGCACATGGCGCGGAAAAATCGGGATTGACGACGTGGGCGCAAATGGGTGATGGAAAGTTGTTGGAGCAGAATATCCGCACTTGTGCTGGAGCGTCAGTTGAGATTTACCTGAACTCCGTGGTTTTATCTTTCATTTTTCTAGTTCACATCCTCTTCACTCTCCCGCAAGGTGACGCCGTCACGGCGGGAGCATGACTGGCCGTCTTTATAGGGCCGTCAGAATTCATTATATCCTCTTTACTACCGTAGCAAAGTTGTTCGCTCTTGACCGACCACTTGATACATTTAAAGCAGAATCATGCAATAACCATGTCATTTGTCTGGCTTGGGAGCAGCGACTGGGCCGGGCATCCCAACGTCGACTGGCCTTTTCCTGCCTGTCTGCAGTCGCATGGTAGGGAAGATTTTGACCAGGACGATAACAGCTGCAATTGGATTCCACGTTGCTGATTTGGCCAAATGTATTCACAGGAACCCCTCACGTACGGGTGTCGGGGCTTGGGCCCAGCTCGACACTCTGGATGAGATTGGCTATCTGTGATCAGGAAAGAAGGAGGAGCAGATCAGCTATATCGGTCAATGCTGACCTCATCAGACATGGTCGGGATGTGTTGGGGGGTGAGTGGGTGGGTGCTTCATTTGCCAAGACATTACAAGATCGTAGATTGTCGGGCGCGTCCCTCGCCACTCGGGATGCACGACCGGCCTGTTATCCCGACAAGCCTTGGGGTATATTACAGGATCGAGACGCCACAAGGAGCGGTGAGTGTGGATCTATCTGTCTGTCTGCTCTGTAGGCGAGGTCAGGTCAGTTGGAAGGGGCAGATGTAGAGAGCCAAGTGGTTACGGACGCAGCCGTGCCGTGTCCGAGAGATATGCAGCCAATTCTGCAGTTTTGGCAGCAATGAGCCAAAGACCGACCGACCGACCTCGCTGGACAATAAACAACAACAATAAACAGCAATCATGGCAAGGCGAGTGTGATGGAGAGTGTGATGGGTGGCACCAACGCCCGCCGCGCAGAAGCATGAGCGGACAAGGCCCTTCCATCCACCCATCCATCAGATGCCCGCCGCGTCGCAGGAGATGGGGCGTGGTGTCATGGTGTCATGGTGCCATGGTGTTTGTCATACAAGCTCATGGAACATCAATGGTAGACTGCCAGGTCATTCGTGGCACAGTGGCTGCCTTGTATATTGCTTGAGATGGCGTGGGCATGGGGAGTACCGTGAGTGGAGGGGCGTGTTTATTGTGTTGGCGTACGACATGGGAGCCTGACGGTGGAGACATTGTTATATCTATCTGTCAATGGCGAGAGGAAGAAGGGCTGATGAGAGGTCGATCCGGCCGTTTGTAGGCCGGCGGGGTAGGGGAGGTGAACAGGCCACTAATAAATTAACGTGGATGAGCTGGCATGCGGAGGGTGAGAGATATGTGGGTGGGTAGGGAATTATTTTCTGATATTTCTTCTTTTTTTTAATTATTATTTATTTAATTTTATTATTTGGTCCCCCGTGCTACCCACCCACACAAGGACGAAATGAGAGGGGGGTGGGGATAAGCGAGATATCGTGGGACTTGTGACCCGGTGATGGCTGAACCCGGCTGTAACGGGATTTGGAATACAGTGGCAGCAAACAGTGAGTCAAGATGGCGTGAGAAAAGTGACACGGAATGATAGGCCGTGCTACGGCGTGACGAACTGGTGGTCTGGGCTTCGTCGGCCATGTGTGAGGGCGGAAAAATCAGTGACGGTCTCGGTGTCGGTCTTGGGGGGCGGGCAAACAGGTTATGGCGCGGTCGGATATTGGAGGAGAGGCGGGCGTACAGGGCATGGGAGCGCGGGAGCGTGGTCTGGAGGAGACAGACACAGTTGACTGGGCGAGATGGGCTTGTAAGGCGGTGCGTGCAACGAGGAATGCGAGGCGGTTGTGCTCTGCTTTTCTGTGCGGAGTGTGACGACGGCTTGGGACGTGCAAGCAAGCGCTGGTCATTCCTACCTCATTGTGATTTGGTTTCTTCTTCTCCCCTTTATTCGTTTGTTCCTGGGATGGCGTTCTCGTGGCAGGTAGGCAGAATCGCTTGTTGCGGGTTTCAGGAATCAAATGTGCACAAGATAATTTTGCTAGGCGAGAACGAAAATGCGTAGGGGCCGGATTCAGGTTGCACTGGCTTTGGGGAACAGATGTTCAACGAGTTGTATCTTGTTGAAAATTGGGGTTGATGGGCCAGATATACTCGGCCAAGGCCTGATAGCTGTGAAAGACGCGATATCCACTATCTCCTGAATATAATAGCCGGTATAAATATGATAAACTACCCGATAAGTCAAGCCTATCATCATTGTCACCTCTATCAAGGAGTTGTGTGTACTTGTCATTGAAATATTTGTCGAGGCGGATAGATACCATCCGACCCAGGCCTCAACAAATGACACAGCAAGACGTGATACACTCTGTCTTTTGATCCCAGTAACCAGTATAAAGTCAATATAAAAATCCCATAATAAAAAAGAGCTGTAAATATTTGTTCGTATTTTTTATATATGATGCCCGACTACTACGAGCTTCTCGGCCCTTTTCAGCAGGCACCTTTCGATCGGTAGCAGTCGGCTCATACGGTGGCCGGACGACGATAATTCTTTTTCTTCGGAAGTAGAAATAATATATATTTTATGTTTCTTGAGTGGGATCTGCCTACGTAGAGATTCTGTACTATCTCCTTCTATCTTAACAAGTAAACTTAGCTATTTAATATATAATTCATTTCTAAATCCTTCTTTATACATTTATTGATATGCCCTAGAAATACCCACTATACCTACCGACAGTTCTTCCTCTAACTCTTTTGCTAATAAAGCTTCTCTTTTGGCCAAAGAGTTTCTATAACTGCTCGCTAAAACGCGGGAGACTTTGGTTTATAGCGACCAAGTTTGAGGCCTTCCAGGAGGTTCTGCTATATTTATATCGCCTAATATCGATTCCAACAGGTTTGACTTTTGTGAATTTATTATATTTACCGGACATTATTTTAGAAGATCATACGTATCGCGTCTTTGTCTATTGATAATCTGTTAGGCCCTGGCCGGATATCCCAGAATTCTTTTTTCAGCATATTACCGGATATCCGACTGCCCAACAGATAATCCGAGATACGCGATGCCCGCTGTCTTGTATACCGATAACCGGGAGGTGTATATTATGAGCTTGTGACGGCATCACATCCTATCCGTGACTCGTGGTGATTAAACGTCTGGTGGATGGCACTTTGATTTGATGAATGATTTGTGATTTGAACCATCGCTGAAAGGCCTTTTGACTAAAAAGGTAGAATACAATTGGTCTACTTGAGCAGGGCTAGAATAACAGGCGAGCCTCTTGGTCCACGTACGAACCGGCCCAGGTTTCAAGTAATGTTGGCCTGGCTGTGTGCGGACTTCAGTAGTCATGTGTTGATCGCGATGCTGGAAATGTAAAATTTCTCAAGTTGTTTATAATAGATAGACACTAAATAACACAAGAAAAATCACCAAAAGACAAGCTCAGCCGCAACTATTTCATCACATTGCTACAAGCCTTTCGAGGAATCAGTACACACGATTCGGCATCCAAAACGTCGCTATACAGGCCTTGTGCTGGGCGTTGTTCTGCCCAGAACTGGGTGCCATCTGCACCAATATCGTAGAGCTTGGCCGCCGCCTGGTCCCCGCGAGTGCTTTTATTACTGCCAGGCACCGGACTTGGTCTTGCTCTGGTCAACGCCGTCCCACCCCCTCCACAGCGCATCCGATACCTTGACCACCGAGGCCATCATCTGCGGGTTGTGCACTCTCACGACATCAGCCCCCGCGGCAATCGCGGCCGAGACCGTGGGCGCGGTGCCGGGATCCCTCATGGCGGCCTCGCGGACGCCCGTGATGGCCCCGATAAAGGCCTTCCTGCTTGCGCCCACCAGCCACGGCAGCCCGTCGAGGCCGCTCCACGCGCGCAGCTCGTCGAGCCGGCGCAGCAGCTCGAGGTTCTGGCCGGCCGTCTTGGCGAAGCCGATGCCCGGGTCCAGGACGATGCGCCACCGACGCACGCCGGCATCCTGGGCCTCGCGGACCCGCTCCCCCAGCTCCCTGGCCACGGCGGCCACAACCCCGCCAGCTTCGGCAGGGTAGTCTGCGTCGTGGTCTCGGGCCATCATGCGCTCGGGCGTGCCGCGCGTGTGGCCGAGGATGACGGTCCTGCCGAGCCGCGCGGCCGTGGGCAGCATGGCGCTGTCGAGCAGGCCGCCAGAGATGTCGTTGATCATGTCGGCGCCGGCCTCGACGGCGGCCTTGGCGACCGACGCGCGGTACGTGTCGATGCTGACGGCCACGTCGCGGCCCTCGCGCACGCCGCGGACCATCTCGACGGCGGGGATGACGCGCGCGAGCTCCTGGTCGGCGCCAATGTCCCTGGCTCCGGGCCGCGTCGACTGGCCTCCAATGTCGATTATGTCGGCCCCGGCGCCGATGAGGCCGCGTATTGTGTTTTCGAGAGCGTCTCGCTTCGTCGTGTCGTGCATGCCGCCGTCGGAGAAGGAGTCTGGCGTCACGTTGAGGATCGCCATGAGCAGCGTTCTGCGAGCGGGATCAAGCGCCGAGAGGCGTGGTGACGACGACGACGACGACGACGACGCAGAACGAAGTGGCGTGAGGGTGGTTATTGGCAGCGAGCCGCCCGTCCTGGGGAGCGCGTCGAGATAATCCGCAGGCAGCTTCCAGGGCTGCTTCGGGTCGATGGGCGTCTTTGGGTGCAGTCTCGTTGCTCTTGGTCAGTCTTGTCTTTTTTGTTGTTTGATTGTAACCTCGACCAGGAAGAAACGTGGACTGGACGGACCACTGGACTCACTGTGCCAGTGGCCTCAGCACAAACTCGCGCTCAGTGAGGCCGGCATGCGGGACCGTGAGCCGCTCGTGGCTGACCGTTGTGCTGTCGTAGAGGAGAATGTCAAGGTCGATGTTGCGGGGGCCTTTGTCGACAACCTTGACTCTCCCCATGGCGTTTTCGATATCCTGGAGCGCATCCAGCAAGGCAATTGGCTCCAAACACGTCTCGACCTGTCTCAGCAGACGAAATCTGGTTAGCCACCTCGCATCTGATCCTAAGCTGAGAGCGCATGTGAGGAGAATAAAACACACACACATACCTTACATGCCCCGTTCACAAACATATCCTGGTCCTCGACGTACATGGGCTTGGTCTCCCACAGTCCGCTGGTGCGCCTGACTCGGATGCCGCGCCTGTCCATCTCGTCGCAGGCGCGCTCAATGTGGCCGATGCGGTCGCCCATGTTGCTCCCGAGAGCGATGTATGCCGTCCGGAGACTGGTGGCTGCGACCGTCTTGCACGACCTCGATGCCGTCAGGCCATGCCGCGCCGCTCCAGCGCGTGCTGGTAGACGGCGTGCTATCTGATGTATCATTCTTGCGTGTTGTATTTGCAAATACAACACAGTCATGGGACTCGATGTACGTCAGTTAGTCGGCACGTGACTCCAGTCTTTGGATTTGTTTTGTTATACAAATGTATATAAATCGATAGATACTCGTCGTTAAAAACATACAGACACCACATGTTCTACCGTCATTGAATCCGCCGCCCACTCCTGCCTCGGTGTCCTGGGTCCCGTCCTTTTGTCTCTTGTACACACGTGCGGCGCCGGCCCTCGTCTGATGCAAATGATACATGCTGAATGGCAATTCATGTTCGCCGTTGCTCTAATTTAAACGATAAAAGGCATGATGCTGATTTCTCCCAACCCCGTAGGATGCCCGTTCAGCTGCCGGCCGTCCTTCCACGGCGAGTTGTGGGTCTCGAATTGGACGAGGAGGATGGCGTGTGTCCCCTGCTGCGATTCTGCGTCGTGTTGTTCCACCGAGCCCGTCGAGCCTCGTAGTTGTCGACCTCGGTTTGCATGTTTGGAGAAGGGCCGAGTTCTCTGACGGGATGCCGCCCCGACGGCGCGGTAGCCCTGGGCGGCGACGGCGACGATTCCGACATGTTGCGACGGGCGGGCGCCTCGCCGAGAGTGGATTCTATTTGCAGAGCGCGCGGGGTCTTCTCGTCCGAGTCGTAGCCCATCGAGTCGTCGGAATCCTCGTCGATCTCCACGTAGCGCGGAAGGTGGGGGGGGATGGGATGCGAGTCGCCCTGAACGAGGCCCAGCCGTTCCTCCTCGGTCCCGCGCGCCGCCGCTGCTCTCGGAGGACCCAGCGGGGATTTAGCGCGCTGGCTGCTGACCGAGCCCGGCCGCTCCTCTGCGGACGAATTGCGCTTGAACACATTGTGGAAAGAGAAATTGCGCCTCGAGCCGCTGCTGCCGGGCGAGACTGGCAGAGATCCTCCGGGCGCACTGTAAGGTGGCCTCGCCGCATCTTCCTGCAGCCGCGCAGGCCAAAGGTTTGTGGGCAATCCGAGATGAGAAGGTTCTTGAGCTCCTCCTCCTTCTCCTCCGCGATAGCCCGTGTCCTCTTGCCCTCTCGGAAGAGGAGGAGGCGGAGGAGGATGAGGAGGACGATGAGGGGGAGGCGTGATGTGTGTCATGGGCACTGACCGGTGGTTATCCGAATCGCCCTCCCCCAGCGTTTGCGATCTGCCTCTGATGGAGCCCGAGATTGCCGAAAGGAAGCCGGGAGAAGAGGTCATGGCCTCGAGCTCGTCGTCTGCCGGCGCCGGGAAATGCGTCATGCCCAGGGGCGGATGTGGCGACCGTGGCGGATGCACCCAGCCTGACCCTCTCGAGTAGTTGCTACCTATGGTGGTCCGGCGCCGCCGGATACCATCCCACTCGAACACGGCCGGTGCGTCCTCGCTGACGACCTCGAGCTGCTCCTGCAGCTTCTCGTCGTGCAGGCGCTTCAGCTCGTCCATCTCCCTCTTTTGGCGCGCGGCCGATATCCTGCGCACGAGCGCAGCAGTTCCGCGGATGGCATCGGCCCTCGGCTCGGTTTCGGGTTCTTCCTGGTCTGCGATTTCGTGGATCTGGTCGAGATCGCCCCTGAAGACGGCAGCGTCGGGCACGTCCTTTGCCGACTTGGAGAGCTGGAGCAGCACGACGCCGGCGCAGATGGTGAGAAATCCCAAGACGCACGTGACGATGGAAGGCGCGGTTCCCTTGAAGCCCCTGAACAGGACGGCAGACGTGATGATGGTGGTGCTGGTGAAGTAGACGTAGTATGTGGGCGTTACCATGGCCGCGTTGAATATGTTGAGCGCTTTCTGTCATGACGTTTAGCCAAAGTGCTGCTATAGTTGTGGTCACCAAAACAACACCAACAAACTCACATTTAGGTAGACAATCTCGGTAAGCAAGGTGGCGATGACAAAGACGAGCAACACGTATAGGAACCACTGGTTGAACTGGGGCGTCCCTCCGGCCTGCGCGATGATAGCGGCGCCCAGGCCCTGGGTGGCGACGACGCTCAGGCCTCCGATCCAGCTGCATATCGAGATGTACACCAGCATGTTCTTGTTCCCCCACCTCGGTCCGGCGTAGAACGCGGTCACGGAGGATCCGACAATGATCACGCCGGTGTAGGCCAGGAACCCCGGCGACACGACGTAGCCTTGCATCTGCTGGATGGTGGATACGGCGGAGGACGTGGGCGCGTTGAGGACGATGACGACGGAGCCGACGATGCACAGAAAGCAGGCGACCTTGCCGACCATGCTGAGCCTCTCCTTGAGGAATATGGCCGAAAGGATCGTGGTGATGACGACCGAGAGCGCGCCGAGAGGCGTGACCAGGATGGCGTCGGTGAAGGCGTAGGCGACAAAATTGCAGATCTCGCCTACAATCATGAGTGTCATGCCGGCCCACCACCACCCGTTCTTGAGGTATCCGTATCCTTCGCCGGCGACCTCGTTATACTTTTCGTTTGCCTTGAGCAGGCCGTACTTTTTCAGCACAAAAGACAGCCCGATGAACAGCCCGGATCCTATGGCAAGCGAGATGCCAATGGCCTTGTATACGGGGGGGCGATCGCCATTGCCGGCAGTCAGACCGCCCGAGCGAGCGAGCAGTTCTGATGTTGTTTCGTCCATGGCGCGCTCCGGCGAATGCAGGATCCTGGGGGGCGACTGATGGCCCGAGGAGGGTGAGCTTTTTGCTCTTTGTTGACCTTCCTTGTTCAGCGCAGCACACAATGTTGGGATTGTTCTGTGTGAACTTTGCGGACTGGATTATGCGAAGCTGGCTAATAAAACGACGGATGCAAGACGCGAATCAGAGCCTGGGTCATGGAGCAATCTGTTGTTGCGTCGTCGTCGTCGTCGTCGAGGCAATGCAATGCTATGCTTGAAGCAGGATTGGTGCGGCGAAAACGCAATAGGCCGGGGGGTCGCGCGGTTATTATCCGAGTGGCCAAAAATCAAGAGGATCGATCCAAAGGTTCTGAGAGGGTAGGTGTTTCGGCGTCGATAACTCTGAGGATAAAGGACGGCCCGTCGTCAAGGGAGGACAGGAAGACTGGAACAAGCTGCGATCACGGGACGTTGATTAGGATCGGTCGAGAAATAGATATGTAACAAAGACAAATTGACGGCAGGAACCAAGAAACGCAGAGAATCAATTGACGGGGCCGGGTGGTTCGGTTCCTGACTTCCTTCTTGGCCTGGGAGGTGCGGGAGGCTGGGCTGGGGGGCATTTTGCCAAGCACAACAACGTGAGCCATCAGCATACTTTTGCTGCTAATAAAACCAACCATTGCGTGTCCAGAATGGACCGCCCACAGAACGGCCAGAGAAGAAGAATGCCCACAGAAATGCCCACAGAAAGGCAGAAATGGCCATGGACCGACCTTGGCTGGGTTGACTTGGTTATCGATAAAGACGGGTACGTACCCCACCCCCACTATTAAAACAGGAACTTTATTTCTGTTCCTTAGTATTAACAAAAGGCACCAGAATATCAGAATATACGCGCGCGGGCAGCCCAAAAGACCGAGTAATGGCCTCGCGGCCTTTTATGGCCTCCCGGCCTTGATGGCCATGGTGGGTCGATCCGGTTGCCTCCTGCGAGGGCACATGATCGTCGTCGTGCACACTCGGACTTCTGAAACGGGCCACACAATGGCGCGTATTATTGCTGACTTGTATGTAGCACACGCTGAGCCAACTTGATTTGGCCAAGTGCCCAGTGGCGAAGGGCGATGACTGAATGGCTTGATGACATACGTAGGCATCCATGACCTTGTTTCAACAGTTACCCATCAGGGAGCTTCTTCAGCACATCTATGATCGCTTTCGACTGCGGCCCCCAACTCACGCTTCATCCTCGTGACGGTCCCAGCACCACCGTAGACCAGAGCAGTATATATCATGGCAACACTCGCGCCTGCGTCGAGCACCTGCGCTGCCTGCTTCCCGTTGGTGATGCCGCCCGTGGCGAATATGGCCCTGCGATCCTCCATCTTCCCTCCAGCCCGCAGCACGTCCCGGTCAAGTATGCGCCGATACTGCTTGACGAGATTGACGGTGCGGTCAAAGAGGGCAGGGCCCGAGTAGCCACCGTCCTCGGCAAGTGCCCGCCTCTGCCTGGCCGGGAGTCGGACTCCTTGGGGCACCAGCCCGTCGCGGCGCTTTGTCGTGTTTCCGACAATGACGCCATCCACGCCGCTGCTAATGACGGCCTGGACGATGCCTTCGACCTGGGCGGCGGAATCTTCGTCGGGTGAGACCTTGACCATGACCCTGGGCTTGTGCTTCCTCTGCGTCCGAGACGCTTCGTCCACCACTGCCGAGAGAAGCTTGGTGAGGGGCCCGGTGGCCTGAAGGTCCCGGAGACCGGGCGTGTTCGGGCTGCTCACGTTGACGACCAGGACGTCGGCGTATGGCGCCAGCCTCTTGACGCAGTAGACGTAGTCTTGGGCCACCGCGTCGACATTGGCCTCGTCCGTCTCCTTTTGCTTCGCAATCTGGACGCACAGCAGCCGGCCCGGAATCAGACTTCCGGGCGGGACACCGGCTTCTCCATCCAGCACCGCCCTTTCGCCGCCCTCGATGCCCGCAGCCCGCGCATACCTCCGAACCCTGTCTCTCAGCCTTGCCGCCATGGCGTCGGCCCCAATCGAGTTGAGGCCGTACCTGTTCACCATGCCATCCAGTTGAGGCACCCGAAAAACTCGGGGCCGCGGGTTCCCTTGCTGCGGTCTGGGCGTGCAGCCACCCACCTCGACCACGCCGGCGCCCATGCCAAAGAGCACATCGGGGATCTCGCCGTTCTTGTCCAGGCCGGCGCTGATACCAATTGGGTTGTCCAGCGTGGTTCCTCCTCCCCCTCCTCCGAAAACAGACGCAGGGAGCCGGCCCATCGCCCGCGAGGTGCGTTCGCGCGGGTGCAGGCCCACGGCGTACATGGCGCTCAGCGCCGCCGTGCCGAAATGATGGGCATCCTCGGCGTCCGAGAAGACGGCACGCAGGGCCCTTGGGACCACGTACGTATGGAGGAGGCTGCTGCGCGTGTCGGTAGTGTAGAGAAAGGCCAGCGCCGACGTCGCAAAGACGAGCGCGCCAATGTTGAGAATCCTGATGGTTCGAGAGATGCCACCACCACCAGAGGACGTGGAGGCGGGGCGGCTGATGATTGTGGCGGGACTTGGCCTGAGGGCGAGGGGTGCGCGTGGGCTACGGGCAGAGCGCGGGGACTGTGCGAGGCGCACCCTCGCGCGGCCCAAGCCGAGAAGAGGCGAGGCCATGATGACGGAGTCCCGACGTCGGTGTTGGCGTCCTGGACCTGGTCCTGGAACCTTGTGATGAGATTCAGGCTCGGGGTTGCTGAGTCAGCGGTTCCGCTGAAGGTTGCTTTATCTTATCCTGATGACGCGATGACGTCGTTGTTTATGAGACCAAAGGCGCGCGCTCTTTATTAGATAGGATGGATTCCTCCGAACCCTCACTACTACCTTTCTACGTAGTATCTATGTAGTCATGTATGTAGTACTAGGTAGGCATGGCCTTGCTTTGAATCAATGACGTAGATCCAGCCTCACCTCTCTATAAGTTGGATGCACTGATACACCCGCTATTAAACCCTCAATCCTAATCATCATCGCATCGCCTACGTCCTTTCCAAACACGCCGTCAAGAATAAACAATCTGATCAGTCCGACAAAAATAACCCGCAATCAACCATGGGCGTCACATCGGGAATCGAACACTTCCTGATGTCCATCATAGAGGTCATCCAAGGCATCTTCGCTGCCATCCTCCATGCCTTCCAGCTCCTCATCAACACCATCGTCGGGCTGGGAAAGGGGGCCGTCAACTTTGTCGAGGGCGCTCTCGGTTTTACGATCCGTAGGGTCCCCCCTCCCAGAAAAAAAAAATAAATACATAAATAAATACACGTTCGTTGGCTGACTCGACCCATCCACCTACTTCTACAGACAACTTCTTCATCATCGGCACGCTGGTTGCGGCCGTGCTCGCGTACTTGCTTCTTCAGCAGCGACAAGCCGGTGCCCCTGTCAGCAGGACGGTCAAGAACAGGTAGATGGACAATTAAAGGGGCCCAGCCGTAACGTTGATGGTTGCGCCGTTGTCGAGTTTTCTGCCGTATGGGTGGTTTGGGATGCATAGAACGGGAGAGCGAGCCGACGGAACATGAACATGCGCGAGACAATGCGACCGATGACATGGCAGTCGGGAGCGTCATAATAAAGATTGCATAAATAACTACTTCCCGATGTGATGCTGTCTTTTTCATCCAGTAGTCCTTCCATCCCTCGCAACTATCTAGTGACTCGGGGATTGAGCCCTCATCCTGACTCTGGTGGGCAAGTCGTCCTTGATCATGCCAATGCCATCGCCGGTCCGGTAGGCCCGTTGACCGTTCACCGATGGTGGAATGGTCCCGTTACGCTCAGTGTGCATCTGATCCCAGAGTGAGTAGTTGTGATCAAAATCGAGTTCGCGCACAGTGAGCGCCAACGCAAGCGTCATCTCCATCATGGCGAGCCCTTCTCCGATGCATCGCATAGGCCCATGCTCAAACGACCGCCATGAGTTCTTGGCCGGATGGAGAGGGTCGTCCTCCGGCACCATGAACCGTTCCGGAAGAAACTCTGCCGCCCGTGGCCAGAGGTCGGGCCGCACATGTAACATGGTCGGTGCCGTCTGGATCAGCCAGTCATAGGTCGGATACCTCAGGTTCCCGGATACAAACTCAAAGCCAGGCCTGCTTTCCCGAAAGGCCGACCCCAAGGGGTGAAGTCGGAGCGTCTCTCTGATGACGGCTGTTGTGTAGCGGAGGTCGTTCATCTTGTGCGGGTCTTGTTCCAGGATCGCCCTGGCCACCGTCGCATCTTTGCCCAGGACTTTATCATGCTCGGCGCGGAGAGCTGCCAGAACCTCCGGGTTCTGGCTGATAAACCAGTATACCCAGCAGCTGTTTTATTGTCAGTCAGTCAGCCGGCCAGCCAGTCATGTTTGTTTGCTTGTTTGCTTGTTTGTGCGAGGGCTGTGCGAGGAGAGGAGGGCTGGCTGGCTCACTCACATTGTTTGGGCCGTTGTGTCATGGCCGGCGAACAAAAATATCTTGAGATTGGAGTTTACAGTCTCGATAAACTCGGCGGCGGGCTGCTGGTTCGAATCTCGGACCTCCCTGATTGCAAGGTCAACAACAGTCTTTCGGTGCTTGTCCGAAACGGCGAGCCGATCTCGTATGTTGGGTATCAGGATGTCGTCCATGATCCTGGTATGCCGCGAGACATTGCGCTTAAACCCTGGAGTCAGGCGTTCCAGGCGATTATTGATTGTTCTCATATTGGCATACGGGATCAAGGACCGCAGAGATTTCAGAAGAGGGCCGGGCCCCTCGGTCTGCTCGTGCACACGGATGCCGCTGCGCAACGACGTTGGTTTAGCATATACTTTCCCCTCTCGCGGGGGTTGGGCAACAACGCACAGTGCATAATTCATAATGACATCGAATGTGAGGGCGACGGCCCGTTCATAGAGGGCAAACATGTCGCCCCAGCTGCCGTCATCGCCAGCTGCGTCTTTGAGCCTCTGGGCAAACAATGCCGTCTCCTCCATGACTGACGGGAAGTTGTCAAACAGGTTCCTGGCCGAGAATCCCGGGTTCAGCCGGGACCGCCACGTGTCGTGGTCTGCCAGGTTGGCCGATATGAGATCAAGCCCGCCGGTCACGGGCGTGAGTGACCAGCTGACCATGGGATGCCTCGGCAGCCTGGATTCCTGCGTCAACTGGGCACAAAGATCGGGTGATACGACCATGCAGATTGGGTGCGCCATCAGCGGCCATATATCCAGATAAACCAGTCCCGGGACCTCGGACGCGCCGGGAAAGTATTTCTTCCAGTTCTGCACGATCCTTGCGTTCAGATAGGCCGAGTGGGCATCTTTGGGAAGTCCTCTTTTCAGCTCCATCAGTGCGGGCAGGTGGCCGAATATCAGCGAATGCGGCTCCATGATGGCCTGGATCATGTATAAGTATATCCGTGCGTGAGCGGCCGGGACAACGGTCAAGGGAGAGGAGGAGATCGTAGGTCTTGGGGTTCAACTCACGATTCCACGACTCTTCATCCTGCGCATCCTTGTCCGGATCGTGATGCCTTGAATGATAAGCCCGGCGATCCATCCTCCTATTATGACGGCGACAGACGATATGAGAAGGCGGGGGATCTTGACTTGGAGCAACATATTGGTTAGGCTTGATTCTCTGAATGTCAAAAGCTCAGAGAGGGAGTTGGTACAAGTTACTATTTATTGGAAATCATACTGCCTCTGTTGGATAGCGATAAGTAACAAAGACAACGCAGTTGTATGGATACGAATATCCCAATACATATGTAGGGCCCGTCGATCACCGCTGCGGAGTTCCGCTGCGGAGTTCGTCCTTGCATTGATATGGATGACATGTGTCAGGTGACCAGGACCATTCTTGTCCTGTTGCTTATACCCTCAGTCACATGATATCAACCCCCACTTCCTTCACTCTGCAACATATACGAACGTGATAACGTTCTCTCTCATGCTCATATCATCGCGGCGCCAACAAGTTCGCGCATATGCAGCGCAGAGACGCGCGAGCCCGGAGATATCGCTCTTATTGCCTTCGGAATCAAGCAAGGGGTAGGCCTGGGCTTTCGGGTTTACATCGGAACTACGGAAATATAACCCCATCTTGGATGCCTGCCAATCACCCACAAGTTGCCACAGACATCCACAAACACCAACTCATCGAGCTTCCAGCTTCCTATGTCCGCTATCAGATCTTTTTAGTCTTCCCCCCTGTTGGTCAGAATCAACAGCCCCCCCCTGACGTGCAATGGGAGAGGAAGAAACCAGCCTGAGCTCTTTTCGCCTTGCGGCTCCTTCGGTCGGAAATACAGCAGACAAACTTCCCAGGCGGTCCTCTCCTTGGAACCTCTTTTTCCGAGTCACACACACAGCGGCAGGGGGGAACGCATTTGCAAAGCACTTATGTCCGACCTGTCAGGTTCGACATCGCAGCAGCAGCACCAGCGGCAGCCGACTCGGACACCGGCTTCCACCACAAAGATCTCAAAGGCATGCGAACCTTGTCGTCACCGCAAGATCAGGTGCTCCGGCGCCGAGCCTTGCGGTAATTGCACCGCGCGCCCGGCCGGCTGCACCTACCGGCTCAAGCCCCGGGTGCGTCTCACCGCCGCTGAGCGCCGCGCCAGAGCCGCCACCGAGCCGTCATCCTCGTCGCGCGATTCTCCCGCTTTGGTTGTCCCCACCACGCTCCCCATCCAGACCACCACGACGACCATCACGACGGCGGCGGCGTCCGGCTCCGCCGCCGCCGCCGCTAAGGATGACCAGGTCCCGGCCCAGCCGGAACTCTATCATAGCGTCGCCGCCACTCATGACTCGCCCAAGAACACCGACAGCTCGCAGCTGTTTTACGGGCCGTCATCCAGCTTTGCCTTTCTCCAGCAGATCCACCGCGGCATAATCTTGTCCGGGTCGTCGTCGCGCAAGCGCAAGCGAAGCTCTCGGACCAAGACCGATGGTGTTCTCGAGGGCGGTGCCGGCCTGGACATGTTCATGCAGCGTTCCATCTTCTTCGGCACGCCCCTGCGGGTGGACACCGAGTTCGGAGAGCCTGCCATCCCCCGCGAACTCGCCGAGCACTTCCTCGACAACTTCAAGACCATATCGTCGTTGCCCTTTACCCCTCCAGAGCTGGACCGTCTTCTGCCCACACTCTACCCGTTTGTGTCGCCTCCGCGTCCGGCCCCGCCGCCACGACCGCCACACCCGCAACGAATCGCCAGCTTCCTTGCCGCCCTCGCCCTCGGGGCGCTGAGCACGTCAAACACCACCGCCGCAGAAGCACTCTTCCTCAAGGCTCGCCGCGAGGCCCTGCCGTACGAAGACGCCGTCACGCTGCCCATGGTGCAGTTCTCGATGCTCATGGCCGACTACCAGCTCAACATGGGCCGTCCCAACTCGGCGTGGCTGCACATTGGTCACGCCCACCGCAAGGCGCAGGCGCTGGGGCTCCACGCCAGCACGGCCGACTCCTTGTTTGCCAGGGAGTCCGATACCGAGGATGAGAGGAGGGTGACAATGTGGAGTTTATATTTTCTCGAAACGTGGGTTCCGTGTCCCTCCCTCCCCTGCCACGAGACATGAGCTGACGAGCGGTAAAGATGGCTTTCCGTAACGGTAGGCCGCAAGAGCATGCTTCCGCGGACCGAGATCTCGTGTCCTTTCCCCGCAAACAGGCCGGTCCTCCAAACCCTCTGCAAGCTTGCCGACATCCTCGGAGAGACAGCCGAAACAATGTATACCCGTCGCACAGGCTCTCTCCGTCAGCTGTATGCCATCGCCGACGGTATTCACACCAAGCTCCGAGAATGCGGTGAAAAGTTTGGAATCGGCTCTGCCATCCAACTGCAACGGCAGGACGTCAATCCTCCGGCTATCCTCATGGTTCATAATGGTATGTTGTACATGCTCGCTCTGGCTCTGCTGCCTGCCTGCCTGCCTGCCTGCCAGCCAGCGCCAAGGACAAAAGGGCTAACGTGGTGGGTGGTGGCACTCGGCTGGTTCCAGTTTACTATCACGCAATCCTTCTTACCTTCCGCCCGTTCCTCGTAGCAGAGTCCGCCTTGGAGTCGTCGCGCAGCCTCCCAACGACGCACACGTCCGAGATGTGGTTCCGCCAAGCGTGCAGGTCCGCCATTGACGCTGCGCAGGATGCCATCGTTTTCATCAGCAACATGTATCACAGCAGCGAGATGTGCAAGGCGAAAAGGTACAATGCCTTTTTCCTCGAGACCTCCTGCGCCGTGCTCTTGCATGATTCGCTGAGGCATCCGCCAAAATATCCCCATCACATGGAGTTTATCGACACGGCCCTCGAGTGCCTCGGAGAAATGGTGGACGACGTGCCCGTGGTCAATGCGGCCGGATCCGTCCGGAGCGTTCTGGGTGCTGTGAAGAAAGCGATATCGAACAAGACATTGAACCCTGCAATGCCGACCCCAATGACGTCGACGTCGACCTCGTCGTCATTGTCGTCATTGTCTTCGTCGTCGTCGTCGTCGTCAGCAACTATCCAGGCCACCGCAGCAGCAGCAGCAGCAGCAGCTGCTGCTGCTGCGGGTGCTGCCGAGCCGTCCTCTTCAATACTCCTGGAAACGCCCGTGACGACAACGCCTGCGGCAACGACACACACACCGTCGTCGGACGGCTCCTCGCCTTGGGGGCATCCCAATATCCAGTTCCCATCCCTGGCGGGTGGTGGAAGTATGGCAGCTGCCGAAGATTTGATCTACTTCTCGGACCGATGCCGGCAGGACCCTTCGCGCGTCGACGAACTGAACGGCTTGCAGCAGATGCAGCAGTCTGGAATGGATACCGGTATGAGCATGTTCTCGGGGCTCGACTTTGACGTCATGACAACGGATTTGTTCAACTTTTTCCCAATTGATATGAGCATGCTACCACGAGAGTGATGAATTCCATACAACCGAGTTTAAATCTCGCCGTACCCACCAGCATGTCAACAAGCATCATGGACGAGATTGTAGCGGAGCAACTCCCATAATGTGTCAATAATGTGTGTTGGCGACTTTGGAAGTGCCGGCTTAATACAATAATACATGCATGCCTATTCGAGGTGGATATTGGTGTCGGAAGAAATAGGCAGAAACAGACGCAGAGAGGAGCCTTCCTCGTGTTCGGATCTGATAGATGGAACATTAAGCAAACCATAAGCAGTGGATCTTTGAGAGCAATGACTTTAGATGCCATCTCAGCTGGCAAGCTACGCTAACGGCCCGACAAGCATTTGAGATTTGGTATCTAGATACATAGATATCTACTTTATACCTTATATGAGCCTCGTCCAGTCCCGTCTTGGACGCGACAATAATCATTCCGCCTTATCCCGTCCATCCGGCCCAGCATGGACTTTTCTGAAAGCGCCATCTCGATTCCCCTCCTCATCCCCCTCGCCCTGGTCCTCTCGTCATCCATGCTATGGTTCAAAAAGTACAACATCCCCAGTCTTGCCGTTTGGATCCCCATGCTTGCGGCTGTGATATGGCTGGGGAACGTGATGGTCTTTGTTCCAGAACCCTATCTGGTACGTCGTCTCGGGCTCACGGCTTGCGTAATGTGACAATCTCTGATGAATCATGCTATTCGTGTGTGTGTGCGTGCGTGTGTGTGTTTGTCATTTAGGACGAGGTATTCCATATACCGCAGGCGCAGAAATATTGCGAGGGTCGACTGCGTGAGTGGGACAATAAGATCACCACTCCCCCGGGCTTGTGAGTTACCTGCAAAACTCTCACGTGAATCTCAATCGTTTACACCTCATCCAGATACCTCCTCTCGTACGTCTTCCACACGATTCCACAGTGGGTCCTCTCATCGCCTCCGACGCCATGCTCAGGTGGCGAGCTCCGCGCTCTCAATGCCGTCGCCATTGCCTTCATCTCAGTCCTGGCAGCCGCGTGTTGCGTAGAAATCGAGGCACGTCAGACTGACGTCCGTGCTGCTGCTGCTGCTGCTGCTGCTGCTGCTCGTCCTCCGCGCTCACTCTCCACATACGCCCTTCACACCGGGATCAACATCGCCTTGTTCCCAGTCCTCTTCTTCTTCTCGGCGCTCTACTATACTGACGTTGTCTCCACTGCTGCTGTCCTGCTGGCCTTCAGGCACCAGCTTAGCCGCTTAGGACGGCAGCATCAAAGCTTGCCGAGAAGGCTGGCCAGCGACCTTTTGACGGTCGTGCTGGGTCTTTCCGCACTGTTTATGAGGCAAACCAACATCTTTTGGGTTGTTGTCTTTAACGCCGGCCTCGAGGTTGTGGATGCCGTCAAAGCACTGCGGCCCTCTCCAAGAGGAGTAAGAGGAAGAGGCGTCCAGCATACGACTATATCCGGACGACTAGGGCAGGTATTCGCAAAATACAGCAATGGGCACATTCATGATCCCAGGTTAAATGACGCCTATCTAGATGGTATGTAGCGCACTACCATACAAAAACGGAAAGAAAGAAAAAAAAATATAAAAAAGAAGAAAAGAAAAAACCTGACTTGACATGATAGACTTGATCGTGAGCGGCTTGAGCATCGGCATCGCGGCAACCTGTAATCCAGTGCCTATCCTGAGAAGAGTGTGGCCTCATCTTTTGGTGCTCGGCCTCTTTGGGAGCTTTGTGGCATGGAACGGCAGCGTTGTGCTTGGTGAGTTTGACAAATTTGGCGACTTGGTGCCTCCCCTCAACGTCTAATGTGCGTGTAGGGGACAAGTCGAATCACATGGCGACGATACACCTGCCGCAGATGCTGTATATATGGCCCTTTTTCGTCTTCTTCTGGGCACCCCTGGCTCTGCCGGTCCTCGCACAACTCATCAGGAGCCCTCTTGACACTCTGGGTCTCAGTCCCGTTCCATGGCTGACGGCACCAAAATCGGTCACATCGGATGTAAAGGTCCATGCAGCAGCCAACCCAGGGATCGATACATGGCTGGGTCGCATCTGCGCGACAAAAGCGTATCGGCCGCTGGTGGCGGCAGGCATCCTCGCCGTTTTTGCTGTGGTGGTGAGATACAACACCATCGTGCATCCCTTTACCCTCGCCGACAACCGACACTACATGTTCTACATCTTCCGTTATACCATCAGGCGCTCATCTGCAGTGCGTCAGCTACTGATCGTACCTTATGCCGTATGCATGGTGGTCTCGTGGAACATCATGTCCGGCCTGGGGAGCAAACGCGCAAACGCGGCGCCTACAGCAGCAGCAGCAGCACGTGGATTTGTGAACCATCCTTTTACACAACCTCTGGTTGGGGCGGACGCCAAGGACACCAAGCAGGGAGAGAAGAATGCCATCACTCTCCTTGACGACCCGGGATGGCAGGCTGTGGAGCCAATGACGGCATCCACAGCTCTCCTCCTCATCATCGCGACAGCCCTTTCCCTCACAACGGCGCCTTTGGTGGAGCCACGATATTTCATTATACCATGGGTGCTGTTTCGGCTCTTTGTTCCCGCATGGAAGCGGCCTGGCCTCCTCCCGGCGCCCACGCGACGTCGAGACAAGGTTATCTCTCTCTCAGCGTGGACGCCCATGTCCGGCGTAGCAGCAGCCGATTTTATAAGGAGCCATGATATGCGCTTGGTTGGCGAGACGGCCTGGTATCTGGCTGTCAACGCCGCCACCATGTATGTGTTCATCAGATGGCCGTACGTGTGGCGGGCCGACGACGGAACGGTCTTGGACGGGGGGAGATTGCAGCGCTTCATGTGGTAGATGAAGGGTCTCTTCTCTATTAAGAGTGGAAAACGGCCTGTTGCCGAATAAATGCCTTGGGGGTATGATGTGTCCCCTTGCTTTGTACAGTGAGCGGGATGACTCGCCCTTTTTTTGTTTTTCTTCTCTTTTTTTTTGGTCTTCTTCTTCTTCTTCTTCTTTCTTTTTCTTGATGTGCTGTTCCCTGTGACATCAACCCAGATCTGATAGCCCATGATGCAACGCCGTCTCCCCAAAGTAACACTATACACACATCATCAGTGCCCCCAAATGTTGTATGTTCTGCCAGAAATCCAAGTCCCATATTTTGATTTACCAAACCCGATACCAACAGCCCATCACAGACTCATTTTGTCGAGGCTTGCGTCGCTCATTCTCGCCCTCATCACTCCAAGTTTGTAGAACTTGACTTCGCCGGAATCGAGTTTGCCCCCAATGTACATGGGCGGGCCAGGCCGATCGACGAATCCGCCCGTGCTGCTTTCGCTTCCGTGGCTCCCGCGCCGTCGCGGGATAGGAATCGTTATCGACGTCGTGGTGGACCTTGTTACTGTAGCGGGCGTGGGGGACGAGGTCGCGGTCGACGCGGTCGCGTTTGGTGTTGGGGCATTCCTCGACGTAGCAGCAGCCACGGACGAAGATATAGAGCGCCCTGGCGCACTGGTGTTGGCGGAAGATGGGGACGAGAGGGCTCGGGCTGCGGACGAGACATTGCCGGACGCCCCCGGAGAAGCAGACGGGTGGGCGACAGTGCCGCGGATGGCAGAAAAGAGGTTGAAGAGGCTGAATGCCGGCCGTGCTTGCCCGGATTGCGAGTCCATGGTTTATTTGGTGGCAAGTTGGACAGTCGACAATCGAGGGCAAGGTTGAATGAGATTAATAACAGCGTCTGGAGGTCTCTCTGCCCGGTCCGTCTATCGTCGTCGGCGTGGGTAGGGCTCCGGGCCTTTGGGGGGGCATCTAGGACCCTCTTCTCGATGAATCGCGTTATGATGCGTCTTGTTTCTGGAGGGTGAGGTTATTAGGAGAAGGAATGGGCGGTATTTTGTGTGGGCTTGGGCTTTTGTGGGGAGGGCCGGGGGGGCGAAGGCGCGAAAGGGACAGTGCCGCTTAGAACTGTGGGGGCAGCGCATGAAATCCGGGGTTTCTGGGCATCCACATACTTTGATATGTATCTGGTTTCTTTCTTGGCCAAGCAATGCATACAAGGAGAGCTTGCTGGTTTCACATGTTATTATTACATATCCAACGCCAGCAGCTTTGACGTGGACCAGTTTTATTCCCTGCCCACGACAACACGTGGAAGCCAAAGGACGACACATGCCCAAGAATTTGTGATTGTTGGGGGCAATGGCGGGCACAGCCAAATACGAGACGGATTAATAATAAGGCGTGGCATAACGAGTGGCGCTTGTGGAGATACGATGTATTTTCTATTTTATTTTATCAGAGTATTAAATTTGACACTGTCTGTCTGCAAATCTTAGCAGCCAAGCTGTCAGACGAATTGGGATAGTGCCGATTGGCCAAAGTCCCTGGAGCTTACATAATACCATTTTTCTTAGTTGACGTCTTTCTGGAAACTTCGGTGACGTTTTGGTGAGCCATCCATCAACCTGCTTGGCTTGATCTTGATCTCATCGATCGGTGCAGACCGAGATGGAATAAACTAAAAACACCTTCTTCCGTGGAGGGTTAAAAGATTACCCGCCTGCGAGGCTCCTCAACTACTAAACGCCGCGCGGTTTCACCTATAGGGGGGTCTCATCCTTTGTTTGTCCCTCCGTTTCGAGTAACTCGCAAAGATAAGGCCTCGCAGCTTTCTGCAAGACATCATTATTAAACAGCATCCACTCATATACTCCTCGAGTCCGCGACGTGCCTTCTCCATCCACGCCCAGCACAAACCATGTCGGCCAAAGCCCTCCAGCTAAAGGAGGAAGGCAACAGGCACTTTCAATCCGGTGACTATGTTGGCGCCGAGGCTCTTTATTCTAAAGCGTATGTGATGATACCCTGGCATATGTATATATATATATATGTGTGTGTGTGTGTATGTGTGCGTGTATGTGTATATGGAGGATAATATTGACCCGCATTCCAGAATAATCGCCGACTCGCGCAACCCGGCCCTTTACAGCAACCGCGCCTTCGCCCGGCTCAGGCTCCTTCTCTGGGACTCGGTCGTTGCGGACTGCGAAGCCTGCCTTGCCATCGCCCCAGATAACATGAAGGCGCTCTACTACCTCTCCCAGGCCCAGATCCCTCTATGCGACTACGACGCCGCGCTGCACAACGCGCAGCGGGCCCGCGAGCTGTGCGCGGCCACAGCGGATAAGTCGCTGGCCGCCATCACCGCCCAAGTACTACGCTGCCGAAAGGAACGATGGGCCGATCTCGAGCGGCGGAGGATCCGATCAGACAAGGGGCTCGAACACGAAATGCTGGCGCTGATGCAACGAGAAAAGCAGCAGGCTCTCTCCGAAGAAGACACGGATGGCGGACGCAGCGAGGTTGAGCAAGAGTGGGCGGCCAAGGAGGCGCGGCTGGAGACAATATTCGAACGCGCCAGGGACGAGGCCGAGAAACGCAGGGAGGTGCCGGCGTGGGCTATCGATGACATAACATTTGACATTCTGATCGACCCGGTCGTCGTAAGTCGCGAACAACCATCCTGATAAGCCTGACAAGTTTCACTGACCGACAAATGCAATGCAGACCAAATCTGGCAAGTCATACGAGCGCGCGTCTATCATGGAGCACCTTCGCCGCCATAAAACCGATCCTATCACCCGCGAGACTCTGACGCCCGAGGACCTCCGGCCCAACCTTGACCTAAAGGCAGCCTGCGAAAGCTTTCTTGAAGAGAACGGATGGGCGGTGGATTGGTAGCCCGCCCCCAGCAGCAAGCGCAGTCGAGTTGAGCGTCTCGTGATTCCTAGCAATGGCATGACCTCAGGATTGCCAGTCACCAGTTTGGTCGGCGGTAGGTATATACATATGCGTTTATGAGATGTTGATATGGTTCATATTGAAGTGGGGACTTGGTTTTTCTTTTCTTTTCTTTTCTTTTCTTTTCTTTTCTTTTTTCTCTTTCTTCTTCTTCTTCTTCTTTTGCGCGGATTCTCTCGGCCTTATTTTCCTATTCCTTTTTGTTTTCCCTCTATTTCTGCAATCTGGTTGGCTTTCAATGTAGTTGACGAGTTTACGACCGAGAAGCCGCTGCAGTCAAGGGCCGTGGCCGTTCTCTTCTCCAAATTATACTCACAGACCTTGCCAAACCCAAACACAAAGTATATCACGTGATTAAAGCCATCTTGGCCAACGTCAAGTGTTCTTGCAACAAGACGACGCTGTGATGCAAACATAGTACTAACATGTAGCATGTAGGACGGCGTATTATGTATATTTATACACTCAATTATGCAGGAAACGGAAAAGTGCCTGCAGAAACCGTGCCGTCGACGCAGAAAACTTGCTCACGCCTCCACGGCGGTTGCATGCGGGATCCACTGACGATTGTCTTTTCTGAGCAAGTTTGAGAGACTTGTTCCACACAGACAGCCATCGTTTCTGGGTATCTATGTTTCCAATATGGGGATGCAGGGGGCCAAGCGTCGTTATGAACCGCTCTGCTCTCTCACGTTCATCCAGCTGTTTCTCCTGTAATGTTAAAGCAAAGGCTATGCAAAATCTTTTGGGTCCTCGCGCACTCAAAGATAGTCTCCCAATCTCCTGTTGCTACGATCCTGACTGGAATTGCGTCTAATATCAGGGCTTGTTGCGTCCTCGAGTGAGTACCAGTGACAACGTGCTCATTGAAATCCAGGCAGGCCTATGAAAAGGCAGGAAAGTAGCGACCGTACATCTACCAGACCAGAACCCGTCCTGGCCCGGCCAAACAAGTCCCTCGCAGGCCGACATCGCAGGCCGTACCGTTCGTCCGCAATGGTGTCCATCCAGGCTCGTCACATCCAAGACCAGGCCAATGCCGCGGGCCTTGAAGCCCACTGGGGCTACGCCGACCGCGTGGTGCCCTGTGTCAACGACGCCGGGTCCTGCGAATATCTCGACGTTGTCTATGGAGCCCATGACGTCGGAATGGTTTATACGGGCGTCCTCTGGCTGACCATGGCGGCCGTCCTTCTCGTCTGGGGCGCGCTTCGTCTCTGGGCGGCAGCCGACAAAACAGCCAACGGTGGGGGGCTTCGCCGTGCCGGACGGGCCGTCGCCGCCACCTGCAGACACTACCTGCTTCCCGAATCGCTCCAGGTCGTCTTTGGTCGCACGACTCGATACCAGGTCACCATCCTTGCGCTCCTGACCGCGTACCTCGCCATCTGGTCCTTTGTCGGGTTCGCGTACAGGACGTGGGTCACCCCCGTCAAAGGCATCGAGGGCGTGTACAACATCCGCACCAGCCTGGGCCCCTTCTCCGACAGGGTTGGCGTGCTCGCGTATGCGCTCACGCCCCTCAGTGTCCTCCTTTCCAGCCGCGAATCCGTCCTCAGCGTCGTCACCGGTCTTCCGTATCAAAGCTTCAACTTCCTCCATCGGTGGGTCGGGTACCTCATACTCCTCCAGTCTGCCGTCCACACCATTGGCTGGTCCATCGTCGAGGTCCGCCTATATCAGCCGCAGCCGAAAGTTGCGCGCGAGTGGGTGGAGCAGGAGTACATAATCTGGGGCGTCGTCGCCATGACCCTTGTCCTTTTGATCTGCATTCTCAGCATCCCCGCCGTCATCGACAGGACCGGGTACGAGTTCTTCCGCAAGTCGCACTACGTCCTGGCGGCCATGTACGTGGGCGCATGCATCGCCCACTGGGAGAAGCTTCACTGCTTCCTGACCCCCTCGTTGCTGCTTTGGGGCATCGACCGCTTCGTCCGCGCTCTGCGGACCCTTGTGATGCACCGCAAGGCTTTCGGCGGCGGCAGACTCTTCAGCCCTGCCACTGCCAGCGTGACTCTTTTTGCCGGTGCCCAAGACGGAGATGGAGATATCGTGAGGCTCGACATCAAGCATCCTCCCCACCGGCCATGGAAGGTCGGCGAGCACTTTTACCTCTGTTTCAACGAGGTGAGTTTTTGGCAATCGCATCCGTTCACCCCCATCAACTACCCGGAGACGGTTGAGGGTGTGACGAGCCACTCGTACGTCTTTCGTGCCAAGGCGGGCGAGACCAGGAAGATGGCGCAGCTGGCTGCAAAGAAGGGCGTCCTCGAGAAAGAGGGTGGTGTGGGGGTGGCTACGACGTCGGTCATTCTGACCGGGCCGTACGGAGGCGACGACATTATAAAAGGCATCGCCCCAACCGACAACATCCTCTGCGTGGCGGGCGGCACCGGCATTGCCTACGTGCTTCCTGTCCTTTTGGGACTGTCACGCGAGATTCACAGTGACAGGAGGGTCGACTTGGTCTGGATAGTCCGGCGCCGAAAAGATATCGGATGGGTGCGCCACGAACTTGGCCTTCTCCAGGAAACCGGAGGACGGGTCTCTGTCCGGGTCTGCGTCACACGCGAACGTGACAGCGCTGACGGGGATGGTGGGACCCTTGCCGAGCAAGACCTTCCTCCTGCCAAAGGCATGGTACCGAAGGCAGCATCTTCATTCTCAGTCGTCGTGGGCGTGGATAACGACGGCACCAGGCACCCGGACGTGGGCCATGTCGTGGAGACTTTTGTGGGAGAGACGGCGCGGGGGAGGACAATGGTGTATGGCAGCGGGCCGGGTGCTATGATGACGGATCTGAGGAGGGCTGTTGCGCGGTGCAACAGCGGCGGGAAAATCTGGCAGGGCCAGGAGAGATTCGGCGTGCATCTGAGATGCGATGACAGGATGGAGAGATAGCGTCAGTACTGGTATTTCCCCGTGCTTCCACGTACATGGCATGGCGTCCCATCATCAGGACAGATGTCCCGAGTTGACTGGTTCTGCATGCATCTGCACCCGATCGTGATGGAAGTAGACACATACCATGAAGTTGGGGGCAAGCAAGTTATTAAACTGCCTCACCGTCATGGCCTTGATCTCTCTTGGCAAGGCAATGGAACTGGACCTATCCGTTATCAGGTTTCTATCGAAAATTTCAGCTTGGCGTCATTATGATAAACTGTAAAGTGACGCCAATCCGTGTCAGGTTAGTGGTGAATAGGTACATTGTTGGTGCATTAGATAATGTACCTGGTGGGGGCTGTCCGTCCAGCTGTCCTCCCCTCACCTAAAACCCAAAACATAATCGTCATTATAGCAACATCGTCAGTTTTTTCATCCTTCTTTTCTTTCTTGTCCACGTCCCCTGAACGTCGGAAAGATAATCCCCCCCGTCCAATATCCTTCCACAACTCAGCAGCCTTAGGATATAATTCCCGATTACCTCGATCCGTGGCCAGATCTCACTTGAGCGTGTCGAAACTTACCCCTCACGAGCGAGCCGACTTCCACGACTTGGCATAATGGCGCCCCCTCCGGACTCATCGGCAAAACCCTTCGGGGACAGGCTTATTGATCTCGCCAAGACCCTTCAGTGTATGTTTTCAAGCTTGGCCGCGGCCGTCCCCCCAGCATGTATATCTCGAAACCGGTGCTGACTCTGGTGTGTGTGTGTTTGTTTGTTGTAGTTGCTTGGTTCGTTGGGTATGTCGGACGACCAAACACATAACCCCGATCGCGGAAGTGCTTGATCATTATAGCGTGATGCTGACTTTGGATGTCCCTCTGCAGCCATGTCATTGTTCTTGCCTGTACCCTGAGGTATTCCATGTCCCTGCTCCGGTTCAACTGGAATGGCGGCATGGCCAGGTTCGTCTACCGTCTGTCGTTCGTCGCGGCCACCGAGACGTACGGCATCGTCGTCTACAAAAACCTGTTTGCCCGCTCCAAGAAACCCATCAACTTCCCTAGCGGTGCCGTCGGTCTCCTCGCAGACGAGAACGTCCAATATCTCCGTACGTCTGTCCATGCATGCATTCATGCGTGCATCCATCCACCCATCCATCCATCGCTCGCGAGATGAGACGACGTGTGTTTGTGCTGACTCGAGTTTGTTTGTGCGCTCCGTCTACGCAGTCATGACTGTGGTCTGGCTCTTCAGCCCCCAGTACCCGTTTGCTGTCTTCCCTTACTCGATCTACTCATTCTTCCACATTCTGGTCTACACGCGCGGCTGGCTCATCCCCACTTTCTATCCCGTCAAGAAGGCGCCCGTTGCTGAGAAGGCTGACGGCGACGTTGTTGCTGTCAAGAACCCCACCAGCGAGACCATTGGTGTTTTCATCAAGAGGTACTACGAGGCCTCGATGAAAGTCGTCTCCAGCCTTGAGATTCTCATCTGGATCCGCCTGCTGCTCGCCTCGCTGCTGTTTGCGCGCCGTTCGTGGATCATGTTTGCCATCTACACCATCTTCCTTCGCGGCCGCTTCGCCCAGAGCATCCACACCCAGCAGTCGTTTGCGAAGCTTGAGGCTCAGATCGACGGCCTGGTCAACAGCCCGAGCACGCCGCCAGCCGCCCGTCAGGTCTGGGAAACCATCAAGGGCGCTGCCAGGTCCTTCTACTCTGTTACGGACATGAAGCAGTTCTTTGGTCGCTCGCCCGCCGTTTCGGCTTCCGGGCAAAAGGCGGAATAAAACACCACGTAAACCACTTGAAGGGTTTATCAGGGGCAATCGAAGCGGGACTCGAAGACGAAGACGAAAAAGAAGAAGAGGAGCAGGAGGAGGAGGAGGAGAAGAAGAAGAAAAATCATTCAAGAGATGGCCCCTTGCCACTGATGATGCAATCATTGTTCACAAACGCGTGGGGCTTCGCGGCTGTAGGACAGTGCCAACCGCGATATCGAATCATACGACATACTAGAATAACCGGCGTGGAAGCCGGATGGCTCTTTGAGGTGCTCCGTACTGAGCCGTTTGGGGCCTACGAGGCGTTGCTTGGCTGGGGGTTTACCACTGCTGTCCGTCTCCGTTCTGGGTTCGACATGGGTGGGATGGATGGTGGAGGAGCTTTTGAGGGAGCAAACGGACCGAGGTTGTTTTTGCTAGATTTTGCGTGGTGTTTCCCTGATAGCCATGTGGCCTAGCAGTTTGGTTTTTATGTTTTATTTTTTTGCATTTTAGGTTGATATCACTTGTTCCTTGCACGAGGTTTGAGCTATTACCTATTTCGTACCTATTTCGTACCTATTTTGATGCTGTCGATCATTGAGGGTCTAGCATGTTTTTTGATTAGCCTTTCTTTTCTGTGGGGCATTGGCGGGAAGGCGCCACCTCTCGATGACGTCGACGGCTTCCAGCACATTTATTTGAATGCAGATTCCAAGATTTCTTTTCCCACATCATCAGCTCGTCGTAATCCGAATAAGAAAGAGCACAACACCGTCCGAGATATTGCATGCCAGCAAAAACAGTTTCCACATCTCCACAACCTTCTCACAACTGCTTGACCGCTCCGCGCGAAGATCCGGCTTATTAGATGGCATCTCTGCTGCGCCAAATTGTCGCAGGCCCACGCGCCCAACACCCCGAAGCAAACATCGATCTCTGCTACGTTACAGATAATATAATTGCCACGTTAGTGTCGTGTCTCCTTCTTCTTGTGTTCCTATGGCTAATAGATGCGAGACTCTGGGGGTGACAACTCAAGTTCCGGGCCTTCGCAATCGTATCCGAAGCGCGCGTATCGCACGCCGCTCGACCGTCTCGTGGGATTCCTCGATTCAAAGCATGGCGCCAACTGGGCCATATGGGAGTTCCGCGCCGAGGGTACGGGGTACCCAGACGACGAGGTCTACAACCGCATACGACACTACCCGTGGCCGGATCATCACCCGCCGCCCTTTCGGCTGATCCCTCTGATTGTCGCAGGGATGAGGAACTGGCTGGACGGGGGCGACCTGGACGGCACGGAGAAAAGACCCAACCGTGACGAGGGACAGGGGGGCGAGCGGGTCATCGTCGTGCACTGCAAGGCCGGCAAGGGACGGAGCGGCACATCGGCAGTCAGTTTCCTCGTCGCAGAGGAAGGGTGGGACCCCAAGGATGCGCTGGCGAGGTTTACGGAGCGACGGATGCGGCCACGTTTCGGGGCCGGACTGTCGATCCCAAGCCAGCTGCGCACTGTCGGCTATGTGGACCGCTGGGCAAACGCCTGGAAGAGTACGCAAATTTCGAACGAGGAGCGCAACAGGATCGCCAGGGATCCGACGGAGCGCCGCAAGCGAAGACACTACGTTGACCGCGCCGTCGAAATAGTCGAGGTGCAGGCGTGGGGCCTGCGCAACGGCGTCAAGCTCGAGATAGCGGGGTTCGCCGACGAGGGCAAGAAGATTGAGGTGCGTCACGCCTTTGCCAAGGAGGAGCGGATAATAGTCGAGGGAGACCCGCCGGGCGGAGCAGGCGTGGGCGACATGGTGGCCGACATGGTAGGTTATGGGCTCGATCAGGGAGACAAGGCGCCGGACGAGGCCGAGCTTTCCGGAGCAACGAACCCCGGGGAGGTGGCGAGTCCTGGAGACGTTCCGGGCACGGCAGCTAACGAGGCCGATGAGAAGGAGGCCAAGGTCAAGAAATCCAAAACCTTGGTCAAGAGGAACACGAGCCTCCTGAAGCGCTTGGACAAGAAATCTCAAACCCAACGAAACACGGTACCGGGCCCTGTCGCATCGGCGCCATCGTCATTGGCGTCAACCCCTCTGGGGGCGTCAACCCCCCTGGAGGCGTCACCAGACCCTCCCCGCTCCGAGACAACCACTGCAGCCGGCACCTCTTGGTCCGGCGGCAGCACCAGCGACGTGGTCGAGCCGGGCGGCAAGGCGGTCGTCTTTAGACCCGCGTCGCCGATACGCATCGACAACAGTGACGTTCTCGTCCGCATGGAACGCCGGAGCCGCGCCCCGTGGTCCATAGGCATCACCATGGTGACTGCGACGGCCCACGTATGGTTCAACGCGTTTTTCGAGGGCGACGGTCCCGAGCGCATGGCGGTGGGCGAGAAGCCGAATGATTCCGGGGTCTTTGCAATCGACTGGGAGGCGATGGATGGGGTCAAAGGGTCCAGCAGGAAGGGGGCCCGCGCGGTGGACCGGATAGAGGTGGTCTGGAGGGTGGTGGGCGACATGGAAGAGGAGCACGAGGTTGGCACCGACGGGAAGGTGCCCGAGATGCGGGCAGCAGACTGGCACGGGACCCAGGAGGAGACCGTCCTCGAGGCAGACGAGATTCGTCTTGGGACGATCAAGATGGATAGCGACGTTGATGTCAGGGGGGAGGGGGGGGAGGAGGACTGGGAAGCCAGGGGGGAGGACTGGGAAGGCAAGGTGGATGCTGATACTGGGAAATAGTGTGCACGATACGATGATGGGACAAATCCAGCCCTCTGGATGTTGTGTGCATTGTAGAATCTCGTTGGGCATTGATGCCCAGCCAGATGTATGTACCCTTATTGCTCTAGACGTTGTCATGTTTTCCATGCCCTCTATATTATTATTTTGGTTTTTCATTGCTTTCTTTCTGCTACTACGCCTTGGGAAGGAGCGCCACCTTCTCGTCAAACAGCTTCTTGGCGTCAACCCACACGCGCGCCGTCTCCTTGGTGTTGAGCTGCAGCAGCGACTCACGCAGACCCTCGCTGAAAGCTTCGCTCGCCTCGCGGGGCAGCATCGAGGGCAGGTGATCGATGCTGATGACCGACAGCGGGGTCGAGTTGGAATCGGAGGGCACGTTGACGGGGACGGTGGGCTCGGTGAATGTGGTGTTGACGCTGTAGATCGGGATGGGGTCTGCAGGCGCTCGCACGTCAGAGGGCAAACAACAACAACAACAGCAGCAACAACAACAGTAACAAAAAGAAAAAGAAAAAGGCATATTCACTGTGAGGGTTGGTGGTGTCGCACGACACATCGACGACGACGCTCAGGTTCCTGCCGCGCCTGGCCAGCATGTCGTAGTCGACAAACGGCGGGATGGGCAGCGACAGGTAGATGGCGTTGACAAAGATGTCGTGCTGGCAGATCTCGTCGTAGGGGCCATGGCGGTCCTTGGTCTCGGCAAAGTCCCAGCGCGTAATGTTGTCCTCGGGGAGGCCGGCCTTGACGAACAAGTCGACGGCCCCGCGGCCGCATCGGCCCAGGGCGCCGAGCACCATGACGGTCGGCAGGCGGCCCGCAGCCTTTTGACCGGCGGCGAGGTCGTCGCGGATCTGGGACACCAGCTCGTTCTCGTCGAGGTAGTAGCCGCGGCCCGACGTGAAGGCCGACACCGACGGGAGCGCGGGGCCGGAGGGGTGCGCGAGCTGCCAGGCCCACGTCTTGGCGCCCAGAGCCGCGCCGGCAAAGCCTGCGTGGTAGCTGGTGATGATGAGAGACGTGTTAGGGAAGAATTTTATCTAAATGATTTTTTTTTTTTTTTTTTTTTTTTTTCATACCCAAAAGCGCTCACTCGCCGTCCCTGGTCGTCGACCAGGAATTCGAGATCGTAGAGCACGCCGCCGCCGCGCGCCCAGCGGCCAAGGACCTTTTCCCAGCCGGCCTGGTTCTTGTAGCAGTGGGCAAAAGTGACAAAGTCGTTGACGAGCGGGGAGTCGTCGCCGTCGGGCAGCTCCTTGAGGCCCAGGACGATGGTGCCCCTGGGGGCGGCTGGCCAGGAGCCCGTCTCGACGAGGGCAGCGCCGGCCGAGGCGTACTCGTCGTCGACAAAGATGCGCCGGTACGCCGGGTCGGTGGGCGACTTCTCGACGTTGACGGTGTAGCCTGCCTTGACGAGGGCGGCGACGACGGCGGGCGAGAACGAGCGGTGCTCGAGGGGCTTTTGCTCGGCGCGGAGGTGGAGCGTCGGCGGCATTTTGTGATGCGACGAAGCTGAATCAAAGTGAGTGGGAGTGGGAGTAAAGTAGGAGTGGAGGAGTGGAGGAGTAAAGGTAGAAGGAGTTGAAGTAAAAGTAGGAGTAAAAGTAGAATATTTGGTCGTGGCGTGACTCACACCACGTGCGATACATGATAGCATTTAAAAATTTCCTCAATCAAAGTTGCATCGATTAAAAGGTTGATAAACAGAGGATACTAATAATAATACTAATCCACCCGGCTGAGCAATTGTCTTTATTAATAATATTACTTATGATAATCCATGTAGCATCACCATCCAAGGCTGTCCATCTTGGCGTCCGACTCTTTTCTCTTTTTGAGAAGCTTCTCCCTTACCTCGCGCAGCTTCTTGAGCGCCAGGTCGTGCCTCCACTGGCAGTCGTCGGCAAATTCGCACGTGCGGCACTTGAAGGTGTCCTCGAGCGTGACGCCGCGGGGCGGCCGCTCCCCACGCCACCACTCAAGGTCCGCCGTGACAAAGTCATCGAGTTTCTTTGCGTCGTAGTCAAACGTCTTGCGCGCAATGAGCCCGCCGTCGCTCCTGTGGCGGTACTCGACGCAGAGTCTGTCGGCGATGGACGCCGTGCCCTCGGGGAAGGCGGCGGCGAGGCATGGCTTGATCAGTGCGACAAGCTCGCGCAGCGTGCGGAATCTGAGCGCAGCGCCGCAGGAGCCATCTGAGGAGGACTCGGCGGTTTCGTCGGCTGTGGTGGGAGGCGTTGGCGTGGGCGTGGGTGTGGGTGTGATTGTGGGCGAGGGCGAGGGCGAGGATGCCGGGTCGAGCATTTCCCCATGCATGGCCGCCATCTGCGCGAGGAACGTGTCCGAAAAGGGCTCGTCAGGGTCGGCACCGTAGCGCCGAAAGACTTTGAGAAAGTTGAGTTTGTCGGTGACCATGTCCTCGAGGAAGCGGTGGTAGAGGTACAGCTGCACCATGGCGGGCCATATCGCAGCCGGCACCGGCACCGTTGCCGACCCCCTCGTCTTGACGTCTGTGAGGTAGACAAGGCGCCGAGGCCGCTCCTTTTCTCGGGCATCTTGTCCAGCATCTTGTCCAGCATCTGGTCCAGCATCTTGTCCAGCACCTTCTCCAGCACCGTCTCCAGCACCTCCAGCATCTGGATTCTCCCACCCGACGCCGTCAATGATCCCAGAGACCACCTGCCCGCCCGTGACGCCCCACACCTGCATCTCTCTCGTCAAGCCCGTTTCGGCAAGCGTGCGCAGGCTCTGGATCAGGTTCCACACGCGCACGCCCACGGCATCCTCGCGACTCAGCACCTCGACCGCCACCGTCTCGTGCACCTGGTCCTCGAGGACCTTGTGCACCCTTGTGCCCTGCGCCATGGCATTTGTCCGCGTCTTGCGCCCGCCGGGCAGCCGCGACAGCGTGTAAAAGTGCTGCAGCTCGCACCAGGCGCCCGAGGTGAGATCCGTCACGGTCAGGGACTTGCGCGGGAAGGTGCGGAAACGGGTGAGCGGGGGGACAGAGTCGACATCGAGGGTGTCTGCCTGTGGGAGGGCGGCGAGGGCTTTTTCCTCGAGCTGTTTCTCAAGCTCGCGAACATGTAAAGTGTCTAGGACCTGGCAAGTCAGTCAGCGCATAAGGAATAAAAGGAGAGATGAAAGAGATGAAAGAGGAAGAAGAGGAAACGAAAAAGAAAAAGAAGACGAGGCTAAACTTGAACGTACCACCCGTTTGGGTGGCGGGGCTGTCGTCGACAGAAGCCGCCAGTGCGAGCGGGCCAGCAAGGGACGAGGAAGGCGAGCAAAGACGGGCAACGCCGTGGATATCCATCTCGAGGCCATCGCGGCGCCTTTCCGGGGCTTTTTTGCCCTCTCCCTCTTCTTCTTCTTCTTCTTCTTCCTCCTGGCGTGAGGTGACTGGGTTGGTGGCAGTGGGCAGAAATTGAAGTTGGTGGGGCGCAGAGACGGCGTCGGCAAGTTCGCAGAGCAGAGCGTCATGGGCGGAATCAAATTCTAGGTCGTAGTCGCTCGCCGTGTCGTCATTTCCGGTCGCCATTTTCCTATTTTCCTATTTTCCTACAGCGGTTACGGATTGAATGGACTTGGGAGGTTTTTTTCTTTTCTTTTCTTTTACATTATCGATAATCATCGTCTCTTGGCCCTTTTAGACCCATTCACGTCCGACGCGCGTGCCAAGGTATTAACCACGTAATCACGTAATCAGCCTCGCTGTCACGTGACTGTATATTATCTCTTCCTTTTCCTCTTCTTTTCTCTTCTCCTTTCCTTCTCCTTTCTCACGTTTCCAGTGTGTGCCCAGCCCAAACGGGACTGAAACATTGCACTGGCCACCCAGACCCAGATACAGACCGCCAAGTCGCATGGGTGGCCTCTCGCACACGGGCTGGTGCCTCGTGGCCGAGGCCAAGCATATATGCACATACACATCACATCTCAAGGCACCTATGCGATGGAGAGAAATCAAAGTTCAAATAAAGTCAAAATAACAAGAAGAAAAAGACTGCTATAGTTGCATCCAGTCCCTATAAAAAGCAAGCATGTTTTACATAAGATTACTTGCTGATTATCCCTGAAAAAAATGCCCCAAACGCCACGCCGAAAATGCACGCCGAAAATGCCACCATGTGATGATGAGATGATTTATTCATCATCCCTCGCGCCGCGGCAGCAGCAGCAGCCGGTCGCCCAGCCTGCAACAAAGAAGCCATATAACCAGAAAATGCTGGCGCCGAACAGGGGGATCTTTTGCGTCCAGTCCTCGGGTAACGAGCTCACGTTCAGCTTGGAGCTCTTTTTGATATCCTCGTTAAAACTCTTCCAGGCCCCGATCTGTGATTTGTAAGCCAGTCAGTGATTTTCCTTGCTCTCTCTCTCTCTCTATATATATATATATATACAAGAGCCCGTGACAAGGCTGGCAACGTACCCCTTTATACATGTAGACGATGATGGCAACGTGTCCGGCGACAAAGATGATACACGACAACGCGGTCACCCACCACATCAGTGGTTTCTGGCGGGCGTTGAAGATGGCGAAGCTGAGAAGTGCCCAGAACGCCGCCACAACCGCGTAACCAGTTGCAAGTTGCCAGTACTGTTGGTGGCGCCATGCCATGGTCAGAATGATGAAACGAACGAGCACGCCAAAGCGAAGGTGAAGGCGGGCTTACGGTCGAGGGGATCTCAATACCCGAGTAGGTCTTTTCGAAGGCGGGGTTATACCGGGCCATGATGATGACGGCTATCCATATATCGCATATCGCGGCGCCACTCATAGCGGTCCACTTGAATAAGCTCCCACGCGTTTCGCCACCAGGCATCTTGTCGGTGGTAAAATAGTGACTGGTTGGTTGCTTCTCACTGCGTGGCAATGTAATGTGCGGACCCAGCCAGCACACAGCGATCCAGGGGGGAAGCGAGCGAGAGTGAGAGTTGGACGAGAGTTATCTATCAATGAGTGAGTGAAAAAAAAACCAAAAGAAAAAAAGAAAAACACGGCCAGGCCAAAGCACTGCTTTGTGACCCTCGACAACAAACGAAAACTGAATTGGAAAAAAGAATGAAAAACTAAAAAAGAATGAGAAAAAAAAAAAGAAACAAAAAAAGTTTAGAGCGTGACGAATGCCCGCCGTAAGTCCTGAGGTAAAGAACGAGCCACGGAAAGTCATGGGGAGGTTCCCGTTGATGTAGAAGCGAAATCAAGAATCAGGACCCTGGACGGGCCGGTAAGGGCTGGGCCATCTTTGCCTTGAGCGCCAGCCATGGCTGATATGAAACACGACGCCGGGGAGGGACGAAAGCCCTTGGCTCGCCCGGCCAAGGCCTGGCCGCCCCTCTGGGTTCGAGTTTGGAGGGATAAGCGGCCTGGCCGTTTGCTTGCCTGTCTGCCTGTCTCAAGGAAGATCCACGGGTCCACGGCAAAGGCCTGGCCTCGTCTCACATCCCAGAGTTGTTGTGATTTTTCGTGGGCGGCTTGGCCGGCGGCCGGAGAGATGGAGTCGGGTCCCGGTCGGGCCGGCGACCAGGTCCCTCACCCACAGGCACCTGGTGCCAAGTGGCCGCTTTTAGATCATAAGACTGGGCTGCCTAAATGACGTAAGCATGATCCAGGCACCACCATTCTCATCGCTGCTACTGGACGGGTTCCAGGGGGTTCAGGGGGCCGACGCCAAAGATTAGCGTCCCCCACAAAAGCTTGCATCCTTGCAGCCCTGCCTGGCCAGCCTGGATTTAACGACACAAACCAGAGATCTCTCTTTTAACCGATTCAGCATGGCAACTTGAGGCCTTGGCTGGACATGTTTTACGGGACACATATACACGTTCACGTTCACGTGAATGTACTCTCTCAGATATTACTCTCAATACTGCTCTCATACTGCTCTCATACTGCTCCCATACTGCTCCCATACTCCCAGATAGTTAAATGTCCCAGCTCAGCCCTTCTCTCGTCGCCCCCCAAGCTCGCAACCCATGGCCGCGTCTCCGCTCGTGCTCTTCCGGCGCCGCGGCCCCTCGGCCTTGCTGAAGCGGCTGCGCGACCATGCCAGCGCGGACGACGCTTCCAGGAACGACTGTGCGTCTCCCAAGAACCCAGCCGGCCCCTCGTCGACGCTGATGACATTGCCTCCCGAGATCCATCTGATGATCGCGTCGTGCCTGATCTACCCGGACGCGCTGTCGCTGAAGCACGCGAGCCGGTACTTTTACTGCATTGTCGACACCGGCATCCGGCTCAAGGTCGACTGGCTGCTGGAGCGACGGGGCCTGCACCTCGACTGTCCGAGGGACATGAAGTGCGACCTGGGGAGCGACTCTCAGTTTTGCCGCGGGAGCGTCCGGTACGTCTCTCTCTCTCTCTCTCTTTTCCTCTCTCTCTTTCTCCCCCCCCCCATGGCCCACCAAAGATGTGGACGACAAGGACCCTCTCTCTCCCCACTGACGATTCGCATCCAGACTCCTCATGCAGCGCCGCCGCGAGCACGTCGAGTGCGAAGGCCGACCAAACCTGGGATGCCTCGTGTTTGGCACCAAGACGTGCGCGCACAAGCGGAAGCTCACTTGGCTGGGGCGCATGCTCAAGTTCAAGATGACAATTGAGCTGTGGAATGTGCTTCTGGTCCTGGTGCCGGTGCTGGCGGCCTGCCTGTGGACTGCCGGTCTGTTTTGAGCGATGATAATTCCTCAAGACCCAGCTGCCAACAGCTGGCTGTGGCCGACAACACTATAAATCGTTAGTTGGATTATCACGGGGTCCTTATTATTTATATAAATATCTTCCCTCGACACATCATCGTCTCCATGCATTCCCAAGGGCAATTAGCTTGAGCAGACGGTAAAACCGTCTTGTACGTCTGATGTTAGACGTCTCAGGTTACATATAGTCGGCTGGGGGTCCAGGAACTTCCCCTGGCCTTGGCCGTCATAAAATATCATAAATATCATAAATCATAAATATCACAGATATCACAGTTCACAGATGTTGACGCCCCAACACCCAAGTGCAGCAAACTCTATTTAGCAAGCGCCTTCTGAAACACGCCAGCAAGCGTCCGTCGGTATCCAGCCAACCCGACCCAGGACCGGCCGGCGATGCGACCCCACTCCGGCCCACCTCGCAGGCCTGGCCGGCGTCCCGACCGATTATGCGCGAACCCACCCACCCTTTTGACACAAACACTGCTGCCGGTGATCCTCGGTGCCAAGGAAGATCCAGGGACCGCCCCTTGAGGATCTTTGACAGACGCAAAGGACTGCTACTTCAAGTAAGTCGTCCTTTTTCTTTCTTTTTTCTTTCTCTCTTTTCCTTCTCTTCTTCTTCCTCTCTTCTTCTTCCTCTCTTCTTCTTCCTTCCTTATTTTCTTTCTTATTTTCTTTCTTCTTCTTATTCTTCTCTTCTTCTTCTCTTCTTCTCTTCTTCTCTTCTCTTCTTCTTCTCTTCTTCTCTTCTCTTCTTCTTCTCTATCCCGTTTCTACAGCCGCCACACTCATTACACTCCTTGTGTTTGCGCGACTGCGTCGCCAGCAGCACCCGATACGATAATCTATCCCGCCCTATTGTACCACGTCTTGGCACCTCGACGAGAACACGGGAGGATAAATACATATACATAACACCCACCAACCGCAGCCATGCGCGTCAGGCCAGGAAGAACCGCCCTGGTCTGGTTCTGCCAGATACTCGTCACAATCACCAGCATAACCCTCGCCGCCCTGGCCGTCGTGCTCAAAAACTTCGCACAGAACAAAAACAACACAAAGTGGTGGAAGGACGGCAAGGGCAAGGCCCCGTTTACTGTGAAAAACGGCACCGTTCGGTGGACCGACAACCAGGCTCTATTTGTAAGTTGTCCCCAAAAAAAAGAGTGGAAATTTTGAAAAAAAAACTAACCACACCGCAGTGGAACCTCGGCTGGGGCTTTCTGGCAATCGGCATCCTGGCCTTCATCGGCTTCGCGCACATGTACAGAAAGGCCAAGAGATACGAGGACATCTGGGGTCGCCGGGGCGGCATCTTCATAGGGTACACCTTCATCTCCTGGATCGGCACCGCCTACGGCTTGTTCTGGGTCATCTACGGCTTCGTGTCCCTCAAGCTGCTCAGCACCAGCTGGATGCCCAACACCGAAAACGGCTGGAGCGTGCCCGAGATCGTCATCTGTTTTATCATTGCTTGGATCTCGACGTCATCTGCATACAGCATCGGCATCACGCTCATCTATTGCACCGTAAAACGCAATTACAACAAGATGGGTTACGGCGGCGGCATGGAGGGGGGGTACTGATCAGTATCCAGTATACAGAAGGTGGGGTTGTACTATATTTATATTATCATCTGGCGTTGCCGTCGGTCTTGTACAATCATGTATTCAGCGATACCCATCTTGGGGATAGGATTATGCTTTGGTTAATGACGGGCTGCCAAGAGCAGCCTTTGACACCATCAGTCAACATCCGTCAATGCCCATGACGATTTACACCATCCTACGCATATCCAATGTGAAAACCGGTCACAGGGGTGTTCCCATCCTACGTATATATAAAGAACGCCTATATGTCTAATCCCACGCCCTTCTCCCCGTCGTCAGATCCATCTCCTCCGGCCTGACCCGCTTCGTCTTCTTAAACACCTTCCACCAAAGAACGTTGAGCAGGTATATCGGGACGCCAATGTAGCTCGTGATGAACTTGTCCGTCTTGAACTTTGGCACAAACGCTCCGTTGCCGACGCCCTGGAAGAGCACGACCAGGATGGTGACGGCGAGGGCAAAGTAGGCGCCCCACGGCAGGAGCGCGTTCCTGTAAGGCATCGCCGACCGCGGGATGCCCTGCGCCTTCATGCCACGTATCATGGCAAGGTAGCTGACCAAGACGGAGATCCAGTTCCACGCACCAAACGTCGTGGTCAGCGCGACCAGGTAGCCAAACACGGTGGACGCGTTCTTGGCGGCATTCATGAAGCCGAGCGCGATGAAGAGAGACGAAAGGCAGACGGCGGCGACGGGGATGCCGCGCTTGTTGGTGTGGTGGAAGAGGCGGGGGGCCTGGCCGTCCTTGGAGAGAGCCCAGAGACTCCGCGCAGCAATGTAAATGTCCGAGTTGGCGGCGCTGACGGTGAATACCATGAGCAGCGCGTTGATGGCATGGTCAAGCCCGACGATGCCGCCGTTGATGGCGGCAACGACAAAGGGGGAGGCAGCTATGAGGAATTAGCCAAAGGGGGGAGAAGGAGGAGAAGAAGGAGAAGAATAATAATCATCATCATAATCATAATAAAACCCCCGGCTTGGACCTACCTCCCGATGGCTTTCCAGAATTTATGGCATCAATCAGGAGCGGATCGTCGTACTTGACCGCCATGCCCAGGGCCAAGACGCCAACGACGTAAAAGAGAACGATGCGCATCAGGGTCTGGTTCACGGCGCGCGGAACGTTCTTCCTCGGGTTCTGCGTCTCGCCAAACGCAACGGCGACGAGCTCGGTCCCCATGTAGGCAAAAGTGGCCTGCACGACACAAGACCAGACGCCGAGGAAGCGGCCCTTGGCACCGGGTATGTGCGAATACGGAGCAAACGCGCCCGGATCGACCCAGTACCAGAAACCGGTGCGATGCGGGTGGGGGCCTCCGCCGAGGGCGAGAATCAAGCACACAAGGATCAGCATCGTGATGACAAGACACTTGACCAACGACATCCAGAACTCGGCCTCCCCAAAGAATCTGACATGTATGAGCTGTCTCGGCGTCAGCAGATGGACCAAACTCAACCGAGAGAACCCCTCGAGACCGACATTTAGAGCGATTATGGCAATGCCAAACGTGACTATCCAGATGGAGACGTTGAGGTCTGGTCTCCAGTACTGGATGATGAGCCCGGTGGCTGTCAGGTTATTTGGCAGGACGATGATGTATTTGAAAAAGTAGTTCCACCCTGTCGCGAAGCCCATGGCCGGGTCCACGAAGCGGCTGGCGTACCCGGAAAACGCCTTCTTGTGAGGCAGGAACGTGGCCATCTCGCCGACGGCGACCATGATGATGTACGTGGACAAGCCCATGATGAAATAACCGATCAGGAGTGAGGCTGGGCCGCCATTGCGCAAGCCGCTGCCGGTGCCAATGATGAGTCCTGGAGGGCGTGTGTCAGCGCGTGCCTGTTATTTTTTTTTCTTGCCTTGCCACCAACCTGTGCCGATTGCGCCAGCGATGGCCATCATGTTGAGCTGGCGCGCCTTCATCCCCCGGTGCAAGTCATCTTGGGCCCCGTCGGCCTCGACGTCGCCCTCAATCGTCTGCGTGGGGGCTTCCCTCTTTTCGTCGGCGGCGATCCCATTGTCGTCAAAGGCCACAGGCTGCGCCGATGGCTTGGGCGAGAACAAGGCGAAACGCATTATCGTTTATGGGCGTCGTTTTTCGAGGTGCGATGGCAAGAGGCTGGCCACTTGATCTGGGTCGCAGCCTTTATTTATATCCATCGGCCAACAGTCGGTTGCTTGCCGGCTCTCCACACTCTTGGCTTTTCCGTGGCTCTTCCAAATGGTGGGGAGGTGCGGTTGGATCTCGGCGAGATGGTATCTGGGAGGGAGGGAGAAGAGATAAAATGGCGAGGCAGTTCAGCCAACCATCCTCCACCTCCACATTGCGGGCGGACAAGCCTGGAGGGGCGGTGCTCTGCCATTCAACTGCCCGCAGGACATTGGCCACAGTTATTAGCCCTTGCGTCGTTTCTCAAATGGAGCAACGGAGTGATTACCCGAACTGCAGCTCAGCCCAGCTGCATATGCCCAGAAAAAGGCGCAAAAAAAAGAAAGACAGAAAAGGCCCGAAGCCCTCGGAGTCGCCATGATAAGACAATCCTACCAGGATGGCATGTGGTCAGCGCCATGTCGAAAGGGTTCAGAGTCAGATCTTGCGAGATATATGAGATATTGTAGAGATGGCAGAGAGACATATGTATTTATCCAGTCAAGATGTTTTGTGTCACGTGAATGGCTGGTGAGAACACCACAGAAGGTTGACTCTGCCTTCCCTTTGCGTTCCCTTCTTTAGTTTATATTTTTTATCTTATCTTGTTCGTCTGAGTCTGTCGCAACCTGTAGACGGTGATAACCATAAGCAGGTCTTTCTTTATATCTGTCGTGAGAATGGATTCACATCAGATTCATAATCCCCTCGTTTTGTTTAACCTAAACTTTAAAAAAGTAGCCCGGTCCAAGTCTATTATCTGGCACTAGACAACGAAAAGTCAGACGGAAAAAACGTTATCTGAGGAAAAGGTGGAGTTATGGTAATGGGCCCCCTTATCACTTATCAGCACGTGCTCCCATCTTGTTGACTCACGTGATTGGAAATTACGAAAAAGTGGCATGAATCATATATCTATCTATCTGACCAACTCCTCAAAGCCTCCTCATCCTGACCCGCAACGCCCCCTTTGGCCTGTTGGAAATGGCCGGATTCTCCAGCACCACCTCGTCGTCTTCCATGTCGATGACGAAATTCGAAAGCATCTTGATCAAAAGCACCTTGACTTCCATTTCCCCAAACGCCTTGCCAGGGCATATCCTCGGGCCGTTGGCAAACGTGTCGACCGTGTAGGGGTTGAGGGCAGGGTGGCCGGGCGGATACCGATCCCACCGGTCGGGATCAAAGATGTGGGCGTCGGGACCCCAGATGCCGGTGTTGAACTGCAATGCCGCGGGGGCAATCTCAACATTCGTGCCGGCGGGAATGCTCACGCCTTCGATGGTGACGTCCACCTTGGCTTGGCGCGCAAACGCAATAGCTTGACGGCCAGTTAGTTTGTTTGACACTGTTTCAGAATATAATCAGGGGGGTCCATACAGGGCGGATGGTAGCGGACGGCCTCGCGGAAGAAGTTGTCGAGATAGGCAAGGCTGTTGATGGCGGCATAGTCCGGGTCCGGGTCCGTGGCCAGCATGCAGAGAATCTCGCTCCGTAAGCGAGACTGGATGGCTGGGTTCTTTGCCAGCGTGTGCGTGCTCCACCTGTCAGACGGTGAGTTGGCATCCCAAGCGCAAGTGGAAAGGAAAGGGAAAGAGAAGGGAAGGGAAAGGGAAGGGAAAGAGAAGTGAAAGGGAAAGGCCGCTCACAGCATGACAAGAGAGGCTGTCTCGTGGCCCGCAATGAGCAGTTGCAGCGTCATCTCGGCGATCCACGCGCCATCCATGTCCCCCTCGCCGGCAAGAGACTTTCTGAGCATATGCTCGACCATGTCCTTTCTCTCGGCATCCTGTGGCGCATATCCCATCTCGCCCATCTCACCGGCGCCATTCAGGCGATCCTGCACGCAGCTCTTGACCTCGCGGGTCCTCGCATCCAAAAGATCCGAGAGCATCCGCCATATATCCGACATGACCCCCTTGAACCGCCGGTTGGCGGCCAACGGAAGCCAGCGAATCGGGATGTACGAGTTCAAGAGGAGGATGATGCCGTCCAGCCTGGGCATGTTGAGCACATAGCCGTAGCAGTCGTGGAAGTTGAGCGGCGACATGGTCGAGGGCTTGAGGTTGTTGAGTTCGATGCCGAGCGCAGCCATGGCGATGATGTCGAGGGTGGCTCTGGAGAAGAGATGGGAAACTGGAAATCCCCATGGCTATTCAGAAACGGACAATCTGGCAATGGGGGGACTCGGAACGAACGTACTGTCGAGAACGCCACTGTTGGCAACAGCGATGGATTCGTCCATAAAGACCACAAGCTCATCGGCCTTGGCCTTGAACATGGGAAGAAGCTTCTGGACGTTGTGGATAGAAAATGGTGCTTTTTTTGGGGGAGAAAAACGATCCATCAGCCGTGTGGTTTCTCGTGCAAAGCCGGCTTCACTCGACATGGACACACATACAAGTCATGAATTTCCTTGCTCGTTTGTTCTCCTCTCCCTCGCTCATCACCATTGCCGTGCCCATGATCTCGCCAAACAGCTTGGCGTAGTGGGCCGGTTTTTCGAACTCGTAGCAGTACGTCTGCCGGATGGCCTTGACTGCGGCGATGGAGTTGGCCACGAGGACCTCGGAGCCGGCGAAGCCATGGTACCGGATGAACGGAGCATCGGGCCATGCATTTGACCACTCGCGGTAGGGGAATGTCGGGTTACCATACGACATCATGTGGGGGATGTGGCCGAGGAAGGGAACATGATGCTGAAGCTGTCAGTACTGCTATATATATATAAGAAAAAGGGTATACTTGTATACACACATACCTTTGGCGTGGGCAGGTGGCGATAAGGAGAAAACAGATGCGGATAGATGAGAATCCGGTAGGCCTTGACCAGGACGAACTGAGCAATCGCCAGACCGCACAGGATCTTGACGCCGGAAACCACCATCAAGAACTGGTGGCGCGGCACGAGCCATGCCGTCTCGAATCCCGGAAAGCCCGTGGAAGTTTGAGAATCCATCACTCTGGTTCCCAGACTGCAGATGAGGCCCGGGATGAAGAAGCACAGGCCGACTTGGAGGAATGAATATGGATCGAAACTCGTCCTGGAGGGGGGATCCCAGTTGCGGAACTGCCCAGCTTTATGGCCGGTTGGGTTGGTATAGTGAGTCCCCCCGGTCTCGAGTTCCTCCTGATCTCCACTCCCATTCAAGTTACCGAGGGACAAGGATGATTTTTTGGCACCCCCGAGGTGGTTTAACGGGGGTAGGGTTATCTGTAGGTAGATATATATTATTATATACATAGAAAGATTGGTACTGGTACTGAACAGACGACATCACTACTGCCACAGTATAGAAGTTATACTGGCCGTACCCGTGGTGGCATAGCACGGCTGGGGTCCATGACAAAAAGTCAGGAAATAGAGAAACAGGGGAGGCCGGTCCCCACGCCACGCGCGAGCCTTGGCCATGGCATTCCATCCGCCATCATTGCCACGAGTTCGATCGCGCACCCTTGTCCGACCCATTTGCGCTCGACACGAACCACCTGCCATGACATGACTCTGATCTGCTCTTCGATAATCCGTCTGCCTTGGAAGTGGTTGGAGCTGCCATGCCAGAGTCTTGGAGTACACATGGGTGCACATCTCCCAGTGGTGTGCGAATAGTCAAGGGCAGATATCTGGGTGAAGGATCGGATACTGGCTCATCGTATCTGCTCATGTCCAGGGCTTACCGAGTCTCGGGAGTCGGTACTGTTTATAGGCCACATGCGAAACTCTGCTGCGCATTGGGCATCCAGGTTCTCGGGGCAAGCTGCGGGCTGAATGGGATATATATTATATATATGTGTGTGTGTGTGTATATATATCAGCTTACGAGTTGGTTTACGCTTTACGCCGCGCTATGTGGATATATGACCTCGTAGGTATGCACTCTGCTCGCCATCTATGCCGAAAATACTTATCGTACTTGGCAAGGAATATCCAAGTGGGCACGGCATCAAATACGGGGCCATTATACTGAGGGTCCGGCATATTGTTTATCCCTGCCATCATACCACTATGGTCTCTCCAAGTATACATGTAACGTACGTGTATTGGATTTCTCGAAATCCATACCCAGCCAAATCACGCTCAGGGGTACAAAAGTCCCTTGTGCCTCAGTGCCATTGACACGGGCCAGTGTTGCAACAGAAAGTGTCATCTCAGCCCGTCGGGACGGCCCCCAGGCTGGGGTCGGTTTCACTGATTGCATGTAGCCTTATTAACTTGCCCTGTCCCCGGTCGTGCCAATGGCCATCCTCGTCACCCATTGTGTTGGGCTTCGTTCCCGACTCGTGCGCCGCAGAGCGGCACAGCCATCATGCCCGTGCACACTGATAGCTAATGCGCCGTGACACCGAAGAAGTGGGCCGGGTATCTTTGGCAAGTTTTATTCGATACTGTCTGCCTGTATCCATACCACAGCGAAAGAAGGCTCGTTGCGAGCCTGACGCGTGCTGACGTGCTGACGCGATTGTTCTACATTTCGTCCATGCTGACAGCATTCCAGCAAGCAGACTGTCTGTCTATGTAGACCATGTACACGACTAACAAGGATCAACTTTGACAGCTTATACGGGACCCCGGGACTTGCTCATGCTGGCCACGCACTGGTCTGGTGTGGAGTTGGGTTGCATGTCGGTGGCCTCAGGGGTACGATATGGCCGCACACCAAACTCAAAGAAGAAGCGAGATACGACGTGCGGAGATTTATGCAGGAATTTTCTCTATCGTAGCGCAACGTAATCCTCCCTCCTCGTCTATCAAGTCGATATCAAAAGGGCTAGCATATCCGTTGGGTCAGCCACGCCAAGCCTTTTGCTTATTTGCGAGAGACAAGAGGAGAAACCCACATTGTCCTGAGGATGGATGTTCCGCTCGTATTGGCTGGCAAGGCCTGGGATCTTTTTGAGGATGTCGTTCTGGACGCGCGGGATACCCGAAGCAAAAAAGATGAGCCCGAACAGGGCGACGCCGCCAAAGCCAGCAGCTCTCACGCCACTTTGGCAGCAGCCTTGGTCAGCAGACTTCTCTGCTTGTATCGGGGGGGACGTACACGCGAATGAGCTGCTTGGGTGAGAACCCGTAGATGTTGGCCTGGTAGTGGATCCTAAAAGTGCGTCAGATAAATATTAAAAAATATTTATAAAAAATACGTCACAGCATACTTGGGTCCGAATTTGCTCGTGCCCGCGTCATGGCCGGGATAGAAGCCCGGAACCTGCAAAGCGACGAACAGCCGTCTTGTCAGCGTCTCTCTCCTCTCTCGTCGGGTGTCTCGGAGTCGGAGGGAGGTCGCAGGTAGAATAACGTACAAAGGCCATAATGTCCAATTCGGGTGCGCTGGGACTGGTCCGAGTAAGGCGACGACTAGACGGCGAGACGATTGATGGAGCTTGCTTGCAAAGGTTTGTGTTGAAGTCGTTGGAAGTTGTGAGTTTAGATTTGGCCGTCGTCGAACGATTCGCGTTCGACAACTGGCAGGAATCGCTGGCGGGTGTTGACAGCTCCTAATCTCTCATCTCTCACGACTTCAACTCGAAACAACGCATCTACCTTTGTATATCTACCTTTGTATAAAAGCTCGGCCATAGTCGACCATGGACAAGCTCATCGACGCGCGCTTCGAGCGTATCGAGCGTGCGCTCGCAAGCCTCATCGAGTCTGTCACCAAGCACAAACCCACCATTGCGCAGACAACAAACCTCGAACTGGCCGACTTTGAGCTTGACCAGGGCCTCTACGATGGCACGTAAAACAAGCAGACCGCCCCTCTCTCTCGCCTGATTGCATGCTGACCGCTTCGAGCGTCCAGTCCAGCGTCATCAGCAAAACCATCGCCGCATCCAGGAATTGCACGCTGCTTCCGCTGCCCTCGACGCGCAGATCCGCTCCACGCTCACGAGCCTTGCTTCGACGCGCAAAGAGCTCGCCGCCCAGTCCTTCCAGGACTCTTTCTCGGCCTCCTCGTCGACGCGCAAAATCAACCCTGTACCATACACCGAGCTGCTCAACTATGCGCGACGCATCAGCAAGTTCACCCTGCCGCCGCCGGGCGTCACCAATGGGATAGTTCTCTCTGAGCAGCAGCAGCAGCCTCAAGAAGGCGCCATTGGTGGTGGTGGTGCAGTTGCAACTCCCGCTGGAAACGCATCCACGACGCCGAACCTCGCCCACTCGCCCCTGTCGGCTGGCGCTCCTCCGACACCAGCCCTCAACGGTGCTCCCACGCCCCTGCAGTACCAGGCGGCGGCGCCCAGCTCGCAGCCGCTGGCAAACATGGCTCTTCCCAACGACATCACCGAGTTTCTCAACCCGCATTCCGGGCTCGTCTTCTTTCCCTGGCCCGCCGAGGACAAGCTTCGCAACGGTGCGCTTGCGTCGAACCAGGCACTGGCCGAACAAGGCATCGACCCGCATGGATACGACCCGGTCGAGGAGGAGGCCAAGAGGCGCCGCGAGGACGAGGAGCGCAGGGCGCAGGAAGACAAGGAGAGGCAGGAGAGGGAAGAGTGGGAGAAGAAGATATGGCAGGAGCGGGAAAGAATGCGCAAGGAGAGAGAGGCAAAGGCGCAGGCTGAGGGGGCCGCCCAAGGTGCTCCGGGTGCCGCGCCTGGGACGCCGTCGGGCGAGGACAGAAAACAGTTCCAGTTCGCCGGCTTTGACGACGAAGAGGAGGACGACGACAACTAGACCCACGGTAATGTCGGTTTATAACCTATCTATAAATGGCAGGCAGCTGGCGTCTTTTTGTGCAGACGGTTGAACTCTCTATATGTCAAAGGATAAAACTATCGCCCTCTAAATGCCCTCCCCCCCGACTGGGACAGAATATAGCATGCTCCAGTGCGCCTGGCCCGCCTATCCTGGACAGTCTCGATCAGCATCCTACGCCTGCGTAGCATGGCACTCGCTCACTCCAGCCACTCACTCACTCTCTTGTTCACTAAAAACGGTACACCTCTTATCAGTCGACCTTGAGGGATGCGTATATTTGCCTGACAAACCACCAGGCGGAAAAGTAACCGATGGTAGCTGGAATTTTTTTTTAAAACATTAAAATTAGCTGCTGGCACACGCCTCAGGTTCTCTCGGAAAAAGGGGCAGCCTTACCCGTGATAACGGCAAACAGAAACGACAGAAGGGCGCTGTAGCCCACATATAGCACAATGCCGACGAAGCCCGTGAGCTGGAGCTTGAAGATGAGGTTGATGATGAGATAGAGAAACATGTAGGCGCCGCTCGTGCCGGCAACCATAAAGGACCGCCACTGCCAGTGGTAGTTTTCGGCGCAGAGCAAAAAGTAGACAATGAGGATGGTGGAGGTTGCCGCCATCATGATCATGATGCCGTAGCAGAGGAAGAGGAAGCCAAACATGTAGTAGAGCCTGCGGAACCACAGCGAGTTCATGATGAAGAACAGCTCGACCGAGATGGCGGCGAACGGCAAGAGGCCGCCGACGAGCATGCTGGGCAGCGGCCCGAGCCATGTCGGGGCGGGCGGGATCTGACGCGGGATCTGGTTGGTGCGCGTGGGAAAGTCGGGAGCCGGGGCGCGGAAGCCGATCCACGACCCGACAACCGAGAGAGGGATCGAGACGACGAACCAGATGGCGACGAGGACCAGCATGGTGGTGAAGGGGACGGCGCCCGAAGACTGCTTGGCCCACAGGAACAGGTTGAGGAAGAAGACGTTGGCAAAGATGATGAGCGGCACAATGAGCGGCGTCAGGAAAATGTTCATCCGGAAGCGCTCGCCCTGCCAGGCCTTGTAGACGCGCGCCGACACTATGCCGCCGACGAAGCTGAGGAAGGTGTACAGGATGATCATGATGGAGCCGAGCGAGCCCCGGTTCGACGGCGAGAGAAAGCCGAGCAGGGCAAACGCCATGGTGATGGCGGTCATGGCGAGCATCTGCGCGCCGTTGCCGACGAACACGGCGAGCAGCAGAGGGTGCGACGGCGGCCTGAACACGTCGCCGTGGACCAGCTTCCAGCCCGAGTCCTCCTGGATGCCGTCGTCCATGAGCGAGGTGCCGCCCAGGTTGTCGAGGCTGATCTCGTCGAGCCGGTTGTAGCGCGCAATGTCCTTTCTGAGGGCGCGGACCAGGACCGACGAGACCGTCAGCACCAGGACCACGAGGATGACCGACGTGTTGACGAGGTAGAACCAGTGGATGCGCGGGTTGAAGACGTGCAGGTACTTGTCCCAGCGCGTGGCCCAGGCGGTGTCCGACTTGACCCAGTAGACGCTGTAGCTGAAGGTGACTTTTTTCTCCTTGCCCTGGTCGAGCACGACCCTTCTCTTGCCCATCTCGCGGCAGTCGACGGGTCCGGCCAGGTAGTCTATCGAGGCGGGCCGGACCGTCGCGCCGACGACGCGCAGCTGGTCCGGGTCGCCGTTGACCTCGTGGTACTCGACGGCGATCTCGTAGTGGTTGTTCATGTAGGGGTGCTCGCCGTCGGAGCCGCCGAGCATGAAGCCCGGCCGGTAGAAGCGCTGGCCCAGCTCTTCCATCTCCTGGCCGGCCGGCATGCCGTCGACGAGCCAGTTCATGCTGTAGCCGAGCTCGACCTTGGAGCGCACAAACTCGAGGCTGGTGCGGTCGTACGTCGACTCGCAGAGGGGCTTGCACGTCTCGTTTGTGCGCATCTTGAGCTCAAACGGCGACGTCATGATGCGGTCGCCAAAGAGGATGCTGCCGAGGCTCTCGCCGAGGGCCGTGGCCCCGCCTTCTGGCTGGCAGAACTGGAACTCGCGGTGGTAGTAGTCGTAGGGCACGACGGCGCGCAGCGGGACGTTGTCCTGTGATGCGATGGGGCTGAGGCTGTTGACGTAGAGGGGGACGTGGGCGCCGGCCTTGTACGAGTTTGGTGCGACGCCGGGGAGGTAGAAGGCGGAGGCGAGGGGGGGGAGCCAGAGCAGCGGCGCGAGGAGCGCGGCCGAGGGCGTGTGCAAGAGTATCATGGTGCTCTGGGGGCGGCTCTCTCTCTTGGCTCTCGGCTCTCTCTTGGCTCTCTCTTGGCTCTCTTGGCTCTTGGAGTTCTTGGAGTTCTTGGCTCTCTTGGCTCTCGACTCTCCTGGCCCTCCTCGAGCTCTCAGAGCTCAATCGCTGCAGAGAATCTGTTATCGGAATAGAAATGCCCCCCCCCACTGACGGCTTTTTGATCGAGTATATATAAACTGGTCAGCGATGGATGTTGCAACTTCAAGTCGCTCGCTTACGTATCCGAAACGCGTCTCGACAACCCCACCAATCACCAATCCTCACTATCTGCTTATCGGCGATAACAAATTTTTTTCATCCTTCCTTTTTTGCCTCTTCTCTTCATCACTTGCTCCTCCATCCCTTGAACATGGAAACCACAACGACACTATCAGGCCTCCTGGACGGGCTGGGCCAGTCGGTATGCTCGGCGCTCGAGATCGCCCCCAAGCTCGGCGCTCTCCTGCCAGTCCAAGATGGAGTGTCTCTCCTCGACGCCAAGAACGAGCTCTTGCTCTCGTACCTCCAGCACCTCGTGTTCCTCATCATCCTGAAGCTGCGCGCGGCGCAAAAGCCGGCCGGCGGCAGCGACAGCATGGACGAGCATGGCGGAGAGCTCCGCGACTCTGTCACGCGAAAGCTCGTGGAGCTCCGCTTATACCTCGAGAAGGGGGCGCGGCCCCTCGAAGACAAGATGCGCTTCCAGATCGAGAGGCTGGTTCGGGCTGCTGACGAGGCGGATCGCAAGGCGGCCGCCGAGGCGAGCAAGAACGGCGTGGTCTCTGAAGATGAGGAGGGGTCAGAAGGAGAAGAAGAGGAGGATGGGGATGGGGATGAGGATGATGATCAGAATGAGGATGAGGATGAGGATGTGGAAGCCGCCGCCGCAGCGAGGCCTCGTCTCTCGAACCTCATTGCCCAGAGAAAGAAACCGTCCCCCTCGTCCCGCGACGACGCCGCCGCCGCCGCAGACCCCGAACCAAACGACGGCATCTACCGGCCGCCCAGACGCGAGCGGCAGCTCATGGAAGAAGACGCCGCGGCCAGGGCGCGCAGACGTGAGAAGACCGAGCGCAGGCCCCACAAGTCGGCCACGATTGACGAGTTCATCGCCGGCGAAATGTCGTCGATGCCCGTTGCGGAGCCGAGCATCGGCACAAACGTCGAGGGGCGGGGCCGGCGCGTCAAGACGGCGGCGGAGCGTGCCGTCGAGGCCGAGCGGCGCAACTACGAGGAGAGCAACTTTGTGCGTCTGCCCAAGGAGAGCAATAAGGAAAAGGCGAGGAAGCAGGGGGGGAGGCGCTCCGCGTTTGGCGGCGAGGATTTCCACGACATCAGCGGACAGGTCGATCGGATCAACCGGCTCACGCGCCCGAGGGACGGTCCTCGGCCGGGCACCGTCAAGGCGCTGCTGGAAAAGAGCAGGAAACGGGGCAGAGACAGCACCGGGGGCGGAGACCAAGCCGGGATAGGAGAGCGGTTCCAGAAGAAGCTCAAGGTCATGGAATCCGGCAGGCGAGACAGGGGAAGGGGGCGCAGGTCATGACTCGAGACTGGTACTGGTTAAATATGTAAATTCATAATGGTATTCTCGTGAGAGAGCCTCCCCCCTACTACTACTGTATACTATGGTATTCTACAAGCGCATTATTAGTAGGCCCTCCCTCTAATGCCACGCCCAAGCCCAACAACGCCCTGATAAGCCATCCTGTGCCGCTCATGACCCGATGCTGTACAAAGTGCCTCTCATCCTCGCCGGTCATTGCCCGTGTGATCAGGGTGTGGCAGTCAAACCAAATCAAACTCCCGATATGGTGCTGTTCCAAGCACATGATCAATCTCCAATGCTTGGGCCGCATGTCTGTGAAGAGATTAAAAATAGAATGATAAAAAAAAACTCCCTCCCCCCTGGGTATCCTAAACGCCGAGCGAGGAGACAAGAAAAGAAAGAGAAAAAAAGAAAGAAAAAAAAAATTACCGAAATGCCACACATCAGCAGCATCTTCTTCCCTTTCCGTCGGCTCTCTCGTGGCCGCCCTCGTGGTATGCACTCTCAACCTGGACGATGGGCAGGCCATTGGCAGTTGCAGAGCCGCCTCCTCCGCCGCCGCCGCCGCCACCACCACCACCAACACCGCCCGGCCCCACGAAGCCAGGCGAGAACAGCCAGCTCCTCCTATCCCTGCCGACCCGAAAACTGCCGGTGGCGCTTCCACCGCCGTGCAGGCCGTCGAAATACCCGCCGTCCATGCCCGCCTCGTAGCCGGGGGTGCCGGGGGTTGCCGTCGCCAGCAAGAGGGCCTGCTGCATCTTGCGGTTCTGCTCGACGAGCTTGCGGGCCACGACCCTAAACACCTCCTCGACGCCCTCGCCGCTCTCGGCACTGATCTCGTGGCAGGCGTCCCAGCCAGCCTCTTGGCCCCAGAAGCCGGAGCTGCGCTTGGAGCTGGGACTCCGCGGACCGGGTCCGCCGCCGTGGTGGTGTTGGTGGTGCTGGTGGTGCTGATGAGCGTCCGGGGCCTGGAGCGCAAAGGACACGGCCGGCGCTGGCGCTGGCGCTGACGCTGCGGTCGACGACGATGCGCCGGGGGTGATGCCGGGGGTGTAATCGCTGTAGTAGCCGCCGCCTCCGGGGCCTGGCGATACCGCCGTGGCGGGGGGGGTACTGCCCTGGCCGGGGGCGAGGTTCTCGGCGACGTAGGCGATGCAGCGCTCAAAGGGGACTTCTCGGCGCGAGGGGTCGCGGGCGACAATGTCTGCTTTGGTGCCAACCACGTGGAGGACGACGTCGCCGGGCAGGTTCCTTCGCAGCTCGGCCAGCCAGACGCCCATGTCGAGGAAGGACTGGGCGTCGGTGATGCTGTAGCACAGGATGCAGGCGTTGGCGCCACGGTAATAGAGTCGGGATATCGAGCGGAAACGTTCCTGTCCAGCTGCCTATTGTCAGCGTACAGGTTTTTTTTTTTTCCCCCTTTTTTTCCTCTCTCTCTCTTCCTCCCTCTCCTAAATGACTCACCCGTATCCCATATCTGCAGGCGGACGATGGTGTCGGTGTCAGAGTCGACCACGCGCTTGGTGAGGAAACTCGCACCGACGGTGCTCGTGGTCTGTGCCGGGTCAAAGTTGCCTTTGCAGTATCTGTTGACGAGACTTGTCTTGCCTACGCCTTGAGCGCCGAGCACGACGATCTTGGCCTCGAGCGACGACATTGTGTTGGTCTGATATGGCGTGGTGCGGTTGTGGTGGGTGTGCGAGTTGTTGTGCGTGTAGGCGTGCTTGGAAACGGGGTGCTGTATAAGGATGTCTAAGACTTTGCAAGGGTTGCGAAAAGACGAACAAGATGAAAAACAAGATTAAATAACAACAAAGACAAAATTGGAGCGACAAAGACCTTGCGAATTTCTTTACGAAGGAAGGAATAAAAGGAATCTGGAGAAAAGAGATCGTCGTCATCGGCGGACGACAAGGATGAGGCGGTTGCAAGAGGCGAGTTGCGAGTGATTTTTTTTTTCTGAAATAAAATAAAATCAACAAAGAGCCCCGCGTTGGATTTGGGAGTTTGCAACGCGCTCAAAGGCTATGCCAGATGGATCCTATAGGAACATGCTCGTCGTTTCTCCCATGGGGCTGGTGGTGATGGTGATGGTGATGTCCGCTTTGTCAAGGAAAGTTGGCTCAGCTCAGCCTCTTCTCTTCCGGTCTGTCGGCTGCTCCGTCGAGATCCAGTCGAGAAGGCCTCATGGCTGTGTCCCTCGTGGTCTGGTCTGGCCCGTCTGACCCCTGGATGTTGCCCCCTTACATGGACGTGCGACGGCGTCTTTGGCCGTTGGGTGATCATTTTCTCCTTTTATATATATATAATAAATATAGTCTGGCTTGCTTGTGAGTCAATTCAGCTGCCAATGACGTAATGGGCAGCTCTTCACTTAGGGCAAGGCCCCTATAGAGCCTTATCCGGGAACCTCAGATAGAATCTCCTCCAGAGGCCAATAAACACACACACATGGGCAGTCAACTGCTGGCCGTCATGTCTCGACATTTCTCAAACCAAGGGTCGTAAGCCTGCGGTGGAACTTGCGCGCAGCATTGTGGATTGTGGGACGCGTATACATTTATATCCCGCGTTTACAACACACACACATATATCTAATTCGCATCGTGCCATTTATTTCTCTAACCGAAACACCGCCAACTCGCAAACAGGAGTGAAGAGATCAAAAGGCCCAATCCGCGGATTCCCCCCGTCACTCTAGTATGCGCACCACAAACTCGTACACGCCGAGCATGATGGCCGCCGAGGGCGCCGACCGCAGCAAGTGTGGCGCCAGTCCGCCGTACATGCCGGCTACTCCCTCTTCTCTCCACACCCGCGCGAAGCACTGGAACAGGCCCGTGTATTTGCGCCGGCCGTCCTCGGTCGGGGCCTGCCGTAATCTTGTCCGAACGACCTATCGCCATCTCGTAAGCAGGGGGTTTTTAAAAAAAGAAAATTTTAATATATACATATATTCAAGCAACTTACTTCGTGGGGATATGTCGCCAGGACGGCAACCGTCTTGGCGATGCCGGATGCGCCAGACGCCGACAGCCAGTCGACCCAGTGGCTCCTCGGCTTGCTGCTGCTGCTGCTGCTGTCGTCTGTTCTGGGGGCGAGCCGCAGCTTCAGCTGCTCGTACACCACCAGGTGCACCGTCGTCTCCACCGTGCCCAGGTAGCTGGCCGTCAGCCCCCGGTACAGGCCCCTGAGCCCCTCGGACCGCACGACCTGCCTGAGGCAGTCGAGGCTGTTGCGGTACTGCCTCCCGACGCCGGCCTTTTCGGCGCCAGACTTGTCGAGCTGCAGTCGCGTCTTGACCAGCCATATCGGGTTCGTTGCCGATGAGGTGGCGATGCTGGCCGCCACGGCCGACACCCCGGCCACGGCGGCCGAGTCCTTGTCCCAGCCGGTGTACTCTGTCGCGAGACGCCTGCAGTTGCCATATGTGTAGAACTTGACGGCGCTTGCCGGGACGACGCCCGTGATGCTTGGCCCGAGGCCGCGGAAGAAGCCGCGCCAGCCCTCGACCCGGCGTATGGTGGCGAGGATGCGAAACGTCTCGCCCAGGTGGAGCTGACGCAGGAAGCTGCTGGACCCGCGCGGCTGGGGGCCGGCCGCCGCCGCTCTGTAGAAATCCGACTGGAGGCGTGTGCGAAGGACGTCGAGCGGTGATGTTACCGCTGCTGTGACCATGCCGCCGGAACTGGACGTGTTTATTTCGTTTTTTTTTGCGGGAGCGTCTCTGTCAGCCTCGATCACGAGCAACTCGCGGAGTCATGTTGAGCGCAACAAGCCCAGACTGTGTTTCTGTCTGTCTGTCTGTCTGTCTGTCCATATAATGTAACTCACGCTCCGGCCACAAAGTACGACCACGACTTGGGCTTTGCAACGCCATTCTTCTGCCCCTCGATCGCGGCCATCGGGTTATCTGGCACCGGCCCCGTGGCCGCCTCGACGATGCGCTTGTCCGACTCACTGCTAAGGCCGTGCATCTTGGTGTCGCATTGCCGGAGGACCAAGATATCAGGTCGCAGTCTTTTGGCAAAGGTTAAATGCGAGCAGTGTCAAGGCAGGTCAGTGTAAAGGTAAAATTAGCGGTATGATAAAGCGCGTCATTGGTTGTCCAGCATTGTCGAATAGAGAGGCTGATGATATTTTTTTCCCACCTCGATATTCTATTAGCTCAGATTTTTTTAAAAAAATATGACGTTGGATGTACGGAGTACATTAATGTGTGCCACAAGTCGCGGGGTAGATTAGATAGGCATTGTGGCTAGTGATATATTTCCTGAACAAGCCACGCCACGACTTTGTTGTATAGACTTAATGTCACAGCTTGGCCTTTTGAGGAGGCGACACCAACGTGTCATATGCGGCCTCGGAAAGCACATCCCTCGGCACCCCGTTGGCATGGCCCGTCAGGCTCCGCGCGTCCACAAGGTCTGGGCCCAGGTCCTGGATCGTCCTCGCGCCCAGCAGCCGCATGTTCATCTCCAGCTCCGCCCCGAGCAGCGCCATGGCACGCTCCACGCCCTCGACGCCGTACCCGGCCATGGCCCACAGGAACGGTCTCCCGATGCCGACGCCCTTCGCGCCGAGGCATAGCGCCTTGAGGACGTCGGTGCCGCGCCGGACGCCGCCGTCGACGTACACCTCGATGCTGTCCTGCAGGCCCTGCTCGCGCAGCACGGGCATCACCTCGGCCAGCACCTCGATGCCGGACCGCGCAAACTCGAGCTGACGGCCGCCGTGGTTGGAGAGCACCACGCCCCTGACGCCGGCCCTGGCGGCCAGCAGCACGTCCTCGACGCGCTGGACGCCCTTGAGGACCAGCGGCATGCTCGTGATGCTGCGGAGCCAGGGCACGTCGTCCCACGAGAGGGCAGGGTCGATGAACGACGAGATGGCCCTCGCGGCGCCTTGCGACGTGTCCGTGCTCTGGCCCCTCTGCACGCTGCTTCCCTGGTCGAGGCCAAACTTGAGCCGCATGTCCTTCTCGCGCCGCCCCAGCGCGGGGGCGTCGACCGTGACGAAAAGGCCCTTGCACCCGCGCCTCTCGGCGTGCTGCACTATGCGCCTGGTGATTTCGCGGTCCGTGTTGACGTAGAGCTGGAGCCACTGCGTCTGCGTGTCGGTGGCCGCGTCCATGATTTCGTCCAGAGAGCACGACGCCAGCGTCGGGATCATTTGCGGAACGCCGTGGCTCGCTGCCGCCCTGGTAAGCGCGGTCTCACCCTGGGGGTGGCCGAGTCTGGCGAGCGCGGTTGCCGTGACGTAGAAGGGCATGGCGGCGGGGGACGAAAGCATCGTGGTGGCGAGGGAAACCTTGGAGACGTCCACGAGGATACGAGGGCGGAACCAGATTCTGTGGAAAGCAGCATGGTTTTCCCGCATTGTCTGTACACACACACATGTATATATATAAATATATATTGTCAGCCTCGTCGTAATTCACGGCCTCGCTTCAACGCACAATCTCATCGTCAGCGGCGCTCGCAAAGTAAGCCCATGCGGCCTTCTTCATGACGCGCCGCGCAACCGCCTCAAAGTCGAGCAGGTTGTAGCACTGCGACAGGGGCGGCCTCAGCTTGACGCGCTCGCGGCGCTCAGTCTCGTCCGCGTCCTCGACCTCGTCCTGGAAGGCGGCCATGGTCGACACGTCGACGGGCCCCAGGTGCTTGGACGGGTCGAGGTACTTGTCGAGCGTGTCGGGCGGGTGCACAGCCTCGAACTCGTCGGTCGCATCCTTTCCGGCATGCTTGAGGATGACGGCCTGGCCGCCGGGATGTTCTGTTTGTCAGGTTTTGACGCATAAGCTCGGGTTCGCTCGTAGGGGGGGATTGGAACGAACCTGGAAGAAAATCGGTCACGTCATAGGCTTTGCCCTACGCCAAAAAAATCAAGGGAAAAAAGGGGGTCAGCATTCAGCCTGGGACTATGGGTTTTCAGTGACCAGGCAGGGAGACAAACATGTATAATGACCCAGCACGACTTGGCATTGTCGTGGACTGCGATCTCGTCGCCTTTGAGGGCCATTGCTGAAGCTGATTTGACGTGACGTGACGGTTCGCACGTGCCACCGGGTTAGCCTCGGCAGGATCAGGACAAGATATAATGAACAGCCATACAAGTCGAGTCAAGTCAGTAATAAATACAGATACGAGGTAATGAGCAGGGATTGGACGGGTTGGAGTGTATGGATTTGCGAGCTATGTACTTATTATATAGGTGGCTTGTGGCGGGTGTCGGCACGAGCAAACATGGGAAACTGGATTATTGTCGAGCATACGCATGGTATTCATTATTCTTTTATTCTTTATATCGGCCAACTGCGGACTGCGGTCGCGTCGAGCGCCAAGTGGAAACCTGCTCCATCTGTTTGTTTCCTCTCACCTATTAATCCAATCAAATATTTCATAGTAACAAACCCTTGGAAATGATGATGTTTGAAAAGGTACCGACCACCGTGATATCGCACCTCTCTCTCTCTCTCCCTCCCTCCCCCCTTTCTCTACTATACCGACAAAGTAACATCTCCCTTTCTTGGTGCCGTCGTCACAGACTCCTCGTCCGATAACCCCTCCCGAATGTCAGGCTCGGGGACCTCGTACACAAGCGTGATATCATCAACCATGTCGCCGTCTTCCTTCCAGGTGTCGCTTGTCGCAGGGATGGGAAAGATCTGGCAGAGCGTCCAGTACATGCCGGAGGAGACGATGAACCCACAGAAGAAGTTGAGGTTATATATGTATCTGATTAAAAAACGGAGCAATGTTAGAATAGCCAAAAAAAAAAAAAAGCCACCAGGCAAGATAAGAAGGGGAAGAAACAAAGAAAAAATAAAGGGAAAAAAGGCGACGCGAGATATAAAAAGTCCCCAAACTCACTTTGCTCCATCGGGCACGCTGGCTCCGATGGCTCCCGCAAAGCCCACCACATTGACCAGGATGCCCGCAACGTACCTGTCCAGCAGCAGGTCAGTGTGTCCCGAGGCCCAGGTGAAAACGTGGACAAAAAAACTCACGATGCATAAGCCCTCCAGTGCACCCCCCCGGTGTAGTAGTACGGGCCGGTCTTCCTGGCGTCGTAAAGCGCCCTGAGCTCAAGGTACCCCCTTCTCACGAGGTAGTAGTCCGAGATGAGGACGCCGGCAATGGAGCTGAGGAAGACGCTGTACGCCGACAGGTACGTGATGAAGCCGTTCTCGTCCTTGAGCAGCGTGTACGGCTGCATGACGAGACCGGCGACGGCGGCAATGTAGCCGCCGCGGCGGATCGAGATGAAGCGCGGCAGCAGCGCCGTCATGTCGGACCCGGCCGAGACCGAGTTGGCAGCAATGTTGGTGCCCAGCTGGGCCAGCGCAAACGCGGTGGCTATGACGAAGACGCCGAACCGCTGGCCCGACCCGCCCTCGGCGGTGAAGTTTTCAAGCAGGATCAGCGGGTCCCACTTTGGCTCCGACGCAAAGATGACGGCGCTCGCGCTCGAGACCATGATGCCGATGAGCGACGTGACGGCGAAGCTTATCGGGATGGTGAGGAGCTGCGACCACAGCGCGTCGCGCGGCTTGACCGAGAAGCGCGTAAAGTCCGGGTCGTTGACGATGAGGGTGGCAAAGTTGGCAATGGACGACATGACGCCCTTGACCAGCTGCCAGGCCAGCTCGGAGCCCTCCAGCTCGGACCGCTTCGAGAGCGTGGGCCCGATGCCGCCCGCGCGCACGACCACCCAGACCAGGAACCCGACGGCGGCCGTGGGAACAAAGTAGGCCTTGACGGTGAAGAGATGGCGGATCTTTTGGACCGGGAACCAGATGGCGGGCAGGGAGCAGAGCCAGAATATGATGAACGAGACATAGTCGGCCGTGGTGGTGCCGGAGCCGGGGCCAAACGTGTTGGGGATGGTGTTTCGATCCTGGCCAGGGAAGAAGTTGGGGTCAGCCATCATCAGTCATCCAGATATCATCAGTCACCATCCTCCAGAAGATAAAACAAACAACCCACCCAGCTTCTCCAGACGGCCTGGATCATGATGTAAACGCAATGGCCGCCAATATAAGCCTGGACGCCATACCAGATACTGGCCATGGCTACCCTGTTCAGGACCGGCCAGAGGCTCCCCCAGATGCCAAACGAGGCCCGCGCAACGACAGGAAACCCAATGTGGTAGACGGCGCCGATGCGTCCCGAGAGCACGATGAAGCATGCCGCCAAAAAGTATCCGATCCAGACGCACAGCCAGGCCTGCCACCACGAGAGCCCGCCCACGATCATGGAGCTGGCAATCATCCACGTGTTGACGTTGAACGAGTCGGCGATCCAGAGCCCGACAAAGTTCCAGGCGCCCCACTGTCTCCTCGCCGCCTCGACGGGCTTGAGGTCATGGTTGGTGAGCAGGAGCTGCGTCGTCGTCAGGCCGGGCTCCGACTCGACCGCGAGCTTGTCGGCCAAGCGGCGGATCCTGGCTGTCGTGGCCATTGCCGCAGAGTGTCCGTCGTCTCGGACAGAAAAGCCAATATGGTTTGGTGAGTATCCAGGCAGCGATGGCCAAGGGAGGGAGGGCCAGATAGGTAGGGTAGGTAGAGAGAGATGGACGAGAAATAAGAAAGAAGAAGAGAGGGAAAGACGAGCATCAAACCAGGTGGTAGTTCTCAGGCCGAGCCTTGGCATGCAACAATGCCAGGACAACCGATCGGCCGCATCTCACATGTACGCTCGCTCGCCGAGTCAAGGGGCATCATCGGCGCGACCGAGAGAGCAAGCATCCACGGCCCGGCCGCTCACCGAAGATGCCTCTGGGCCCTTTTTTTTTTAAAAAAAATGTGCCCGTGCGAGTCAGGTGTACCTTGTACGTAGATACCTGCTGACGTCGCCGGGCGTCGTAGTAGATAGCATCATGATGTGTGTGGCTACTGAGGCGGGCAGCCAGTATCCAGATTAAGGCGTCCAGAAGGGGGGCATCAAGGCAAGATGCTCGGATCGGGCCTTGGAGATAAGGGATCAGGAACTGTGCTGATAAGACAATCTAAGATAAGCTAAAGTTGACGCCGAGATAAGACTATATAACCTTATGTAACTTGACGGGGTCGCCCGCTTCACACCAAGTTAATTTGATAGATAGCGGCCCATTTATTTTCGGATTATTCCGCCTGACAGTGTGTTAGTTCATCGACATGATAAGACCTGATGCTATTGGATCTATATCTTCGCAATATCGGTTGAACCTGACCTCCAGACCAAAAGACTTTCCTTCCAGTGACCAGATTATCACGTAAGCGGCGTAAGCGGACATCTATCTATAGCAGCAGCTCTATCTGGGCACATCGCTTATTGCTTATCTATTGCTATTGCCTCCACCCGCTTCTCCAGCCCAGGATAGCAATCACTCATCACGAGCACGTCGACCTTCCCCCCATGCCACGCCGGCGGCAGCCTGACGGTTGCCCTGGCCTCGGGCTTGGCCCCCACGTCCAGCCTCCTTCCTCCTCCGACCGCCCAGCCAGCTCGTTTCATGGCCAGCATCTCTTCCTGGCCATCCTCTCCCGGCGGTCCGAGCACCATCACGAACCATCCCTCGGTCTGCGCCTTTGGGAATCTGGGCGTGTAGGCCCGCGCATCCCGCTGCGTGAGCTGGTTGAGCCTTGTAATGTCCACCGACAGCCTGCCGGCCGCAGATGCCACAGTCACGTCCATGCGCGGGAGGCTCGATGCCGCGGCTGCAAACGTCTTTCTCGTGTCCGGGGCAACCGAGAGCTTTGCGGCAAGAGAGCCGAGCTGCTTCGCCGCTGACGCGGCCTGGGCGACGTCGGCGAGCGACAACCGACATTCGGGCTTGCTATCCGGCCAGTCGGGCGACACGCCCGGCAGTATCGAGGCCGCGGCATCGGTGGGCCACCGCGCCGACTTGACGCTCTGCAGCACGCGCACCATCTCGATGCAGCTCTGCACGTGGCCGAGCTCGGCCAAAACGTCGATGCCGGCCTGGACGATCCGGATGGCCTGGTCGAGCACGCTCGTCTGGTCGCCCACGTAGTCCGAGATGGGCAGCTCAACGCGCGCCATGTGGGCCTGGAGGAGGAGAAATGCCTTGACGTGCGGGTCCCACATGGGGAGCCCGAATGCGGTGGCGGGCAGCGGCAGCGCGCGGGACAGCTCGGCGTTTACGAGATCCTCGTTGTGCCGCACGGGGAGCTCGTCGTATTCTGCCGCCCGGCACATCCAGCCGAGGGCGTCGGCAAACGAGGCCACGGGCTTGGCGGTCGCGCTCCGGACAAGGCCCCGGACAGTCAGGTGCGAGAGGTAATAGTAGCTCATGATCCTGCCCAGGGGCGTCGCGTCGGTCTCGCCGTTGGAAAAGACCTCGACGCATCTGGATTCCTCGAGGTCGGCAAGCGACTTGTCGACGAGGCCCACCATGTATTCGTTGGCCAGGTTCTGGGCTTCGGCCGTGGACGTGGTGCCGGACGAGGTTGCCTGGTCTCCTCCTCCTCGTACCGGGAGCTCGAGTCCGTAGTATGACGGGTTTTTGTGCAGGCGGCGGAAAAAGAACGTCCACGTCAGGTAGTCGAGCGCATCCTGCTTGGACTTGATTGTGCCGGCCGAGATCTCGGCGCACAAGTGGTTGTCGAGGACCTTGTGCAGAGACGATTCGACGGGGAAGCCGGTGTGGAGGAAGTGCTTGTAGTAGTCCTTCTTGGCGTCCTGCGTGAAGATGCGCGCCACGCCAGACGAGTCGAACTGCGGACGTCCTGCGCGGCCCAGCATCTGAAGGACGTCGGTGAGGTCCATGTCCTTGTACGCCTCGGTCTTGGCGTCGTAGAACTGAGTCCCCTTGACCACAACGAGGTGGGCGGGGAGATTGACGCCCCACGCCAGGGTGCTCGTCGCGATCAGGATCTGGATCTTGCCGGCAAGGAAGAGCTCCTCGGCAAGCTGGCGATCAGACTCGACGAGGCCGGCGTGATGAAGCCCGATGCCAAAGTTGAGGGCCTCGCACAGGGCCTCGTCCTTGGCGCGAGACAGGATGGCCTGCAGGCCGTCCTCGTCCTCGTCGTCCATCGAGAGGAACCTGCGAGGGTTGTCCTCCATGCCGCAAAAGTTGATGAGGTCTTTGGCCGTGAGCCGCGTCTGGCGGCGGGACGGCACAAACACAATCACGGGCTTGTGCGGGCTGTGGTTCTTGATGGCGAGAAAAGTCGGACGGTTCATTGACTGCATCAGAGGGCAGAACCCACGCACGGCCGGGAACCCGTCGATGTACAGCTCCAGGGGCACAGGCCGGACCGAGTGCTTGAAGTTGAACAAGCCTCCCTGCTTGACGCCAAGCCAATCGGCGAGATCGGTGGCATTGGCGCACGCCGTTGACATGCCGAGCAGGCGGACGGGCTGTTTGGTTGACGATCCAATGTAATTCATTCCTGTGCTGTGTCAGGAGAAGGAGGAGAAGAAGAAGAGAGAAAAAAGAAAGAAAAAAAAAACACCTACGGGACACTATGATTTCCAGAATCGGGCCGCGGTCGCCGGCGAGCAGGTGGATCTCGTCGATGATGACAAGGCTCACATGCCTGACATAGTCCCTCGTCTGCCAGCTGCGCGAGATGCCATCCCACTTCTCGGGCGTCGTGATGATGACATTGGCGTCCCTGATGGTCCTCGTGTCCGGGGTGTTGTCGCCCGTCAGCTCGACCAGCTTGATCCCGAGCTGCCTCGCCAGCCGCTTGTCCCAGTCCCTGACCCTCTCGCGCACCAGCGCCTTCATGGGCGCCACGTACACGACCTTGGAGCCGGGCCGGTCGCGAAACGCCCACCACATTGCCAGCTCCGCGGCGACGGTCTTGCCGCTGCCCGTGGGCGATCCAAGAAGGACGTTTGAGGGCGTGTGGTAGAGCGTGTGGAATATCTGCGTCTGCATCGGGTTGAAGAAGTCGAAGCGCTGCCGGTACACGTCCTCGAGGGCGGCGTTCTTGAGAGCGCTGACCGGCAGCGGCTGCAGGCTGAGCAGCGGCGTCCACACGCTCTCGGTGTCGGGGCGGATCAGGTGCTGGAACGATACCGGCGTGACGGACTCGGCGCCGAGCCAGCGGTCCGAGACGGCGCGGACATAGATCTGGGTCGGGAGCGGGTCGGAGAGCGGGATGGTGAAGTTGAGCTCGTGCACGTCGTGGAGCTTGCGGCGGCTGAGGATAAAGAACTCGTGGTGGTACATCTCGGACGTGTCCGAGTTCTCGACCCAGACATGATACGACTCGGACACGCCGTTGACGCGGTCGTTCCACTCAAAGTCGGGCGTGGTGATGCGCAGCCTGACCCGCAGCACGTCGCGGTTGAGCGGCGCGGTCTCGGCCTCGACGGCGACGGTGGGGAAACTGCGGATGAGGCGGCTGATGTTCCTGCCGGCGGCCTGGTTGCGGACGAGGGCGCCGATCTCGGACGAGTCCATGTCGCGGAGCGCCTCGATGCCGAGGTTCTGCTTCGCGTCGAGCTGGTCCAGCACGCTCCTGGAGAGGTCGAACTGGTGCAGCGGGTGCTGGAACGGCCATATGCGCTTCTCGATCGACTTGGCCAGCGTCAGGAGGACGAGGCACTGGTGCCCCCAGCGGCGGTTGAGCGCCAGCATGAGCAGGGCGCGGCAGATGCGGCCGGACTGCTGGGCCACGTAGTTGAGGTCGTTGGCCAGGGCAAAGTCGTCGGGCTGGACGCGGCAGATGTAGGCCTGCAGCAGGATGTTGGTCTTGGTCTGGGGCTGGTCGATGGCGCCCTCGACGGCGCACGGGACGACGTCGTTCCTGAGCCAGGCCAGCTCCTTGCTCTCGCCGTCGCGCGACTGCACGTTGTCGAACTCGCCGCTCCTGCTGATCATGGCGAAGATGTCGGCCTCGGTCGCGTGCGGGTGCATCTGCTTGTTGAAGAGCTCGATGCTCTTGTGCGAGATGTAGTACTGGCTCGCGATGCGGCCAATGTCCTTGCTCCGCAGCTCCTCGGTGCGCTCGTAAAAGACAACCATCTGGCACTGCTGCAGCGTCCGCGCCGCCTCGACCGCGAGCTTGCGGCGGCGCTGGACCAGGTTCGGGTCGTCTCGTATCTCGGCCCAGTCGATGCCGTACGTGAGCGGGCTGCGCTGCATGCGGACAAACAGGTACGAGTAGCCCATCCACTGGACGGCGTCCTGGATCGAGGTGACGGTGCCCAGGGCGATCTCGGCGTTGAGGTTGTCGACCATGTGCGACGAGAACCTCGACTCGATGGGCTGCTGCTCCGTGACGGCCGAGAGGTAGTGCTGCAGCTTGTCGTGCGTGGTGCAAATCATGCCGATGCCGACGTCCTCGAACTGGGGGCGGCCGGCGCGGCCAAAGATCTGGAGCACGTCCAGGATGCCGAGGTCGACAAACTTGCCGGCCTGCGCGCTGTACACCTGGGTGCCCTTGATGACGACGGCCGCTGCGGGCAGGTTGACGCCCCAGGCCAGCGTAGCGGTGCAGCACAGCACTTTGATGACGCCCTCGGAGAACAGCCTCTCAGTCAGGTTCCTGTCGGCGCGCGCCATCCCGGCATGGTGCACGCCCAGCCCCTTTTGGAGCAGGCCCCGGATCTCCTTGGATCGGGACGAGCGCATGTCGCGCTCGGCCTGCTCGTACCTGGGGTGTCCGGCCGGGTCGAGGAGGCCGGTGCAGTCGGCGTCGATTGCCTTTTGGTGGAGCATGTTGGCCGTGACCACCGTGTCCCGCCTCGAGTGCACAAACACCATGACCTGGTGGTCCCTCTCGAGCATGTCCTTGACCTTGGCAAACGCGACGCTGTCGAGGTTCTCCCTCGACGCCTTGGTGTTTGGCTTGCCCTTGACGCCGATGAAGCGCTGCTCGAGGGGCACGGGCCTGAACGAGGCGTCAAAGTAGAAGAGGCCGGCGTAGCGGTTGACCCTGAGGAAGTCGGCCACGTCGACGTAGTTTGGGAGCGTGGCGCTGAGGCCGACGATGCGGATCAGGCTCTGCGTGCTCTCGACCTGCCGCTCGGTCCTGGCGACCAGAGACTCGAGCACGGCTCCGCGCTCGTCGTGCAGCATGTGCACCTCGTCGATGATGAGCAGCCGCACTTTCTGCACCAGCTCCGTGTCGCCCGTGCCTTTTCTCGTCACAACGTCCCACTTCTCCGGCGTCGTCACCACGATCTGCGTCTGGAGGATCTCGGCCTTGGTGAGCTGCATGTCGCCAGTGTACTCCCTGCACCGGATGCCGAGCCAGGCCAGCCGCTTGCCGAGCTTGTCCGTCACCTCTGCCGCGAGCGCCTTCATCGGCGCCACGTATACA
>JAOYNU010070304.1:0-70916 GCA_026745395.1 Tympanopsis confertula | reverse complement strand
AAGAGAACTCTCAGCTGCTCAAGACCACCATGACCGCTGGGGGACCCGAGCTGCCGGAGGGACGGAGAGGGCAGAGCGCGAATTCGGACTTAGTGACGAGGTGAATATGGGACTGAGCTGATTCTCACATTGTTAACGTTTTATCCTTGCATCCCATGGCTAAGGCATAGCCACTGGTATTTTAATAGGGGCGTCTATCGAGATTGCTTTGCTGGGACAACTAGTGGCTACTGGAGTTTCTGAAATACCCATGATTGAAATGCAGTCGCTAATGAGAGACTACTTTTATCTTTAACAATTCCTCCAAATAATGCAACCGAAATTGATGAAAGTAAAATTACAATATAACTTTGTACAAGAAGTAAAGTCATAACTCGTTCATATCATGCCAGGATTAACTCCCATTGCAGCTCTTCCAATACACCCAGCCAGTGGACGGGAAGCATAACTCCATCTCGGACCGAGGCATCTTTCCGCGCCCATAGTAACCTCAGCAATTCCTTTGCCCGCCGAACATTACCGATTCCGAAATTAGTTTGCAATTTGCCCAATGATTGTAGGACAAGATCGCGTTTCTCGACAATTTCGTTCTCACAGCCTGCGATGAAAAGCGGGAACGTCAATGCTGAGTACTCGCAATGATCGTCGAGAGGGAATGTTTCGACGCGATCAAGGCAACGTTGAACAGCCACTGATTTGGGAATTGAAATTAAGGAAACCCAATCAAACTTTTGTAGATTTGGGACTTGATCCGTAGAATTCATGCTCATTCTTTCCAAGACTGAATGCAGGTAGATGAATGCTGCGTCGCGAAAACATTTCGCCACGAGTTGGAGTCGAGTCAGAGACAAAGCTGTCAATCCCTTTGGAATAATATAAGGGATTGAATCGTGAGTCCACGTAAGTAGTGAATAATTTCTGAAAGGATATTAGTAAAAACGATCGTTTTGCTCGAAGAGCACTATCGAGCGTGGGGCTTGTATGGACATACATTGATACAATTGATAGCCGCAGCGCAAACTCATCTCCTTGGAAGGAAGGTAAATCTGCGATAGCGCCGCATAGTTTGAGTATTTCTTCGGTATACCCGATATAGATGTCTAGTCTCGGAGGGCCTAGGTCGGTGTCTGCGGGATTGGCTTCAACGGCTGTAATGCGCTTGCGATTACTGAGACGCGCCATATTGTACGCATAAAGATATCTAATTGGCGTAAGTAGCTTGCACATTCACATATTTGTATGAAAGGATTCGACTTACAGTCCTCGCAGGAATTGGCCTACGTCTGGATCCATTGTGCGTAACCCGCCACGAGAGGTAATCATGCGCTGCAAAGCATTGAGGTGAACACCCCATTGCTTGACACTGCCGCGGACGATCTCATATTTACACATGAGGCCGACGGCAAGCACAGTGTCGTCTGTGAGAATATCTTGTGTGCCATCAACAAGCGCGGTTCGAAGCCCGGCAAGCGTTCGACCGTAGTAGTTTGCCGAGGCGGTTTGGGCGCTTAGGCCTTGGGAGCGGTTTGCAAGGTGCAGTGCTGATACTGCGCATATAGCTTTTAGTAAAAGCGGGGATGTCATTGCGCGGGGAATTAGAAGCGATCGAAGTGGATTATCGTCGCTTTCGAGGTTGGCGAGAAGTCGTGAGCCTTCTTCGACGTGGTACTGTAGGTAGTGTGATTCGTGATCGGAGAAATTAGGGATATAGCTTCTTGGGCGTGGAACCATAATGAGTGAGCTTTCTTGGGCTTTGTCTTCCTTTGTAGGTGCTTCGTTATTAGGGCTTTGGTCGTTGAGAATGCTCTGCTCGATATGTTGGTACTGTGGCGAGGAGATAATTGAACCACTTGTATGTGTGGAGACGGGGGATATTTGTGACAATGGCGATGGCGATGGGGATACAGAGCCACTGCGCGAAGATGGTCCTGACGGTTGCTTTTGAAAGTCTGCAGGAGTGAAGACTTGTGTCGACGGGCCAAGTGGCTCAACCCAAAGAGAGCCATAGCCTTCACAAGTTCGGCCTTGCTTGACGCAATTATCGCAACTATAATATTTAGTACTGTGTAAAATAATAGTTCCTTAGAATATAAGAAGAAAAGTACCTTGGTTTAGCCTTATCGCAGGCTTTGCGACGCTTCTTGCATGTCAAGCAGCCGGAGCGAGTCCATGCCGTGCCTGTTTTGCGGCCTCGCTTTTTAGTTTGGCTTGTTTTGGCGGTGGGTTCCTCAGACCCCGCACGATTCCATCCAGTGTCAGTGAACGTAGTCATAGCTGGAAAGGTGTTAGGGTAAATCCAGAGTCATTAAGAAGATCGTCTCCCCGCGATTTGATAGCAAATCTAGCGACGCTATCCCCGATTAGGGCAAACTCGCGCGCCACGTGATTCTTATCGCGATAAGTATATTCTAGTCTTGAGATGCTGAAATGATATGACCACGCCAACTGGATCAGAAATAGTTTGGGAAAAGAATATAGAAAATCGGATTCGATTGCCTTACTCAGCCAGCTACAATAGATACATCGTGCCTGCTGGCGATCTACAAATACGCGAAATGCAACGCATCGTCCGTGTCCCAACCCGATTTGGAAGGTCCAGCCAGAGGCTGCAGCGGCTGATAAGATAGAAGACATTTAAATCCACACGCCCCCTCTTCCCCAGCTTCTCTCCACAAGCTTACTTTTGTGTTTTATTCCAATACTGTTACACTGGTAGAACTTGTTGCCATTCACTGTCCTAGTCTATCTGTTTCCAACCATGGTGGCCAGCTCACTCCATCCCTTCGATCCAATCACCCCGGCAGAGATCCAGCTCGCGGTTCGCATACTGGAGGCCACTTTCCCGGGCGTGCCTCTGCGATACAAGAGAATTGACGTGAATGAACCAATAAAGAAGGATGTCGTCCCATATATTGAGGCCGAGAGATTACGGCGGCCTCTTCCCTCGCCACCAGCTCGCCTTCTTTATACACTTTTCCATCGTCTTGACACCGGCGCATTTTACAAAGCTATTTTGAACGCTGATAGCCGCACGATTGTTTACGCAAAGGAGCTCCCGCGTGAAGTCCAGGTACGTTGATAATTTGTTTTGGAATTTTTGTTGGAAAGTCAATGCCTATTCACGGAGTTTCATTTAGCTCAAGTCATATGTAGGGACCAATTGACGTCGATGAAATCACGGAAATCGAAGAGATGTGCATGAAACACCCAGCTGTCTTAGCGGAGATTGAAAAATTGCAACTACCGCCTGGAGTCACTGTCTGCAATGACCCATGGATGTATGGCACGGATAATGACAAGGAAACACGGCGACTTTTCCAGTGCTTCATGTACCTGATCGAGGTGGACCACCCGCAAAACAACCACTATTCGCTTCCATGCAAATTTTCACCTGTTTTTGATGGCCTTACCCACGAACTCATTCGTATGGATTATCTCCCTGGAGGAGCGAACCATGACACCACAGAGACCAAAGCTTGGAAGCCAGTGAAGACAATTCAGTACGCTCATGATATCTTGGATGAGCCTGTACGGACCGACCTCAAGCCATATATTGTGCAGCAGCCGGAGGGTCCATCATTTACCGCGGATGGAAATTCGATTTATTGGCAGAAATGGCGGTTCAGAGTCGGCTTCAATATTCGCGAGGGTCTTGTCCTTTATAATGTGATGTACGACAACCGAAATGTCTTCTATCGTCTGTCTATCTCCGAGATGACAGTCCCTTATGGAGGTTGGTAGTCCATTATCCAAATGGATGAATTTTACTAACCGTTCTCTAGATCCTCGGGCTCCTTACCATCGAAAGCAGGCTTTCGATGTCGGAGATACCGGCTTCGGCATGAATGCTAATCAGTTGTCACTTGGGTGCGATTGCCTGGGGCATATCAAATATTTTGATGGCTACCGTAACGACTCGAAGGGCAACCCTGTCCAATTGAAGAATGTTATTTGCATGCATGAACAGGACAATGGCCTGCAGCACAAACACACCAATTACAGGTCAGGTGCTGCTACTGCTGTTCGAAACCGTCAACTGGTTGTCCAAATGATCTGTACTGTGGCAAACTACGAGTACATATTTGCTTATATTTTTGACCAAGCAGGTGGTATCGAATTGGAAGTTCGTGCCACTGGAATCCTATCGACCGTGCCATTCGATAATGAAAATGGAGAGACTGTTCCATGGGGTACTAATGTTGGACCTGGAGTCATGGCCCCATTCCACCAGCACATGTTCTCGTTCCGAGTCGACCCCGCGGTTGACGGTTTCAAGAACACTGTCTATTACGAAGACAGTGTGCCTATGCCAGACGACGAAAACAACCCTTGGCTTGTCGGTTACACTACCGAGTCCAATATCATGAAGAAGTCTGGCTCAGCAAACACCAGTGTTGATCGTCATCGTGTCTTCAAGATCCGCAATGACAATGTTAACAATCCAGTTACATACAAGCCAGTGTCATACAAGCTCCAGGCTGCTCCAAGCCAGATGCTGCTGGTTAACAAGAACGCTCTTGGTTATCGCAGAGCTGAATTCGCTACTAAGCCCATTTGGGTCACAAAATACCAAGATGATGAACTTTACGCTGCTGGCGAATTCACAAATCAAAGCCGGCGGGCCGAAGGTGTCGAAACATGGGTACAGCGGAACGATAACACAGAAAACGAGGATGTCGTTTTATGGCATAGTAAGTATTAGAAACATAAAATTTTGTTTCTTAGTGACTAACCATCTTCATAGCTTTCGGTCTCACACACAACCCTCGCATCGAAGATTTCCCCATCATGCCCATGGAGCGTGTCAGTGTGATGTTGAAGCCTGATGGATTCTTCACCAAGAACCCTGCATTGGACGTTCCACAGTCTTCTCAGTCCTTTAACAAGTCGACTCTTCATCCAGCTGCTGATTGCTGCGGCTCTACAGGTAGCGCCGGTGCGGCTAAGGCTAAGTTGTACAAGCGATTGGACTAAGCGAGTTTTTTTTATACCTACATATAGCTTAAGCTAGCCACGCAGCACAATTGAATTTCGGGATTCGCGTAATATTGACTTGATCTATCGTAAAAGTCCGGTGTCTGAAAACTATACTTGGTGCACGACCTGCTCGGATTAATTCTGCAGCGAACATGCGGAGAGGACCAATTATGTGAGCCTGAAAGGGTTAAACTTTAGAGGAAGTGCGGATCCACTCCAATTAATATATGAATAAATTGGGATGTGCGTTCAGGACAGACTTACGATCTCAAGCTCAGGCTTTCGCGTGGGGACGAAATGCGGGGAAACCACGCAAAGCCCTTCTTCCCCTGACCCACTCCCTCGATCTCGGAGTGTTGACATACGAAAAGCACTCCATATCCATGACCAAAAGATTTTCATATTATCGTTGAGTCAAATGTCGAGCTCCTCGTATTCGACATTGGCTTCTTCTCCAGAAAGGTGGGCAAACTACAGTTATGGCGATGCTTCCTGCCCTGATGTCATAGATTGAATCCTTCATCCTCGGCGTCAATTACCCCGGATGCAATATACGACCATGAATCCACAGGGAATGTTACATTGAGGATCGTCTGTGCCCGAGAGTCATCCAAATATCTTTAAATATAAACATTCCTCTACATTCGAGGTGTTCCCAGGTGCTCAGACCCAACCGAATATGGCTGCCCCGGTTATTCGAAACGCGTTTCTCGCGACCCTCGGCGCGGGTGTAGTATCCGGTGCTGCTGTGATCAATTCAAGGGGGGTTGGATTCGGCGATAATACATGGCAAGGCTATGTTCGCTCACCAAACACAACTACGATTAAGCCTCAGAGCATCCTATCAGCCAACACGACGGGCAATGTTACCAATCCAGACGGTCTCCTGGGAGGGAATGGATCGCCAACAATCCTGAACCGCGCTCAAGGGGATAATACCAATATTCCCACTGTTGTGGTTGATTTCGGCCAGAATGTTGTTGGTATTGTGTCGATTAATTTTGCTGGGTCGACCAATTCATCGGAGGGATTGCCCGGTGTGAAGCTTGCCTTCTCGGAGACAACACAATATTTGACCAACATCAGTGATTTTACTAGATCGGATAATATGGAAGCAGTAAGCTCGTTCCAAATTCGACATTTTTTTTGGTAATTGTTAATGAAATGAACAGGGTACGGCACTTACAAATGGAACAGACCAGGTAGCCCAAGCTTTCTACAAAACCCGAGTAAGCCCGGAATGCTAATGTATGCAGATCGCTGTCGCAAATGAGGCTTACACTTGGACGAATGTGAATGGATGTCAACACGAAAAGCAAGTCTGCTCTGATGGTCTTCATGGGTTCCGCTACATGAAGATTTGGGTGGACGCTGAGGCCAGTGATGCTCCATACACTCAGCCTTACGGATCTGTGTCTATTTCAAGCGTTGAACTCGAGTGGTCCGGCTATTTAGGAACCCCAGACACATTCAGCGGTTGGTTTGAATGCTCTGACCCTGATCTCACCCAATGGTGGTATAACGGTGTTTACACTGCGGACATGGGCACAGACACCTTCCGCGGGAACGACACAGATCCTCGTAATTCTGACACCCCTACTCTTGATGGCAAAGAGGTACTGTTTGATGGAGCTAAGAGGGATAGAGATCCCTACGTCGGGGATCTTGGAGTTGCCGCCTTGACCACTTATCTTTCGCATGATAATCCTGACGCCGTGAAGAACATTCTGGCTGATTTGGCTGAACATCAACGGTCAGATGGCTGGATTCCTCCCGCAAGCATGTGAGTCTTTTATCTGTTTCGAGGCTCGGAATAATGCAGCTAACGGGTTCTAGAAACAACTACACTCTCAGTCTTTTCGACTATCCACTTTGGTGGGTTGTTGCTACCGGCGATCTTGTGATGTACACTGGCGACACAGACTTTGCTAGCCAGTACTACGATGTTATGAAGAAAACTCTCGACGAATACTATGGCCAGAATCTCACTAGCAACAATGGTCTCCTCACCAAGAGTAACACTTCGTATGGAGACTATGCTTTCCTCCCTCGCTCTGGTGCCATCACATATTACAATGCACTTTATGTGCAGGCTTTGAAAGTAGCAGCAAATCTTGCGACAATCTTGGGTCACAGTGATGATAGCAGCACATGGAGCTCCCGTGCTTCAGATATTAGCAGCAAGCTATTCGCTCGGAATTGGGATTCATCTGTTGGAGCGTTCTACGACGGAGGTCCTTGTCCAAACCAGGATGCTGATACGATCTGCAATGTTCACGCCCAGGATGGAAATGGCTTGGCTGTTCTAGCAGGAGCTGTGAACTCCACCTTGGCTACTGGCCTTCTCAACTGGTATGGCAATGCCACTCAGCAGCCTTACGGCAATGCGTTCTATGACAACGATTCACTGCAATCTGGATTCTCGCAACGTGTATATGCTTTCATTTCATATTTCGAGCTCGCTGCCCGGTTCGCTACGGCTGGAATGTCAGAGTCGGCAATCCAGGAAATCCAACGTCTCTACGGTTGGATGGCAACTCATGATCCTGAAATCACATTTTGGGAAGGAATTGGCCCCAACGGCACCGCGTACGAAGAAGGATTCACTTCAATGTCTCACGGATGGTCTACCGGAATTGTTCCCCTTATGAGCAACTACGTTCTTGGAGTGAAGCCTACTGGTCCCGGGTTCAGCACTTGGCAGATTTGCCCTGTCGTTGATGGCGGCGACCTCACTTGGGCGCGAGGCCAAGTCTCAACACCAAATGGCCCTATCAAGGTTTCTTGGACCAACGACACTAATGGGACTTTCGAAATACAGTACGATGCTCCTGATAACACTACTGGCGTTGTTTGTGTCCCCTTGAGTTCTTCTCAAAATCAAGTCTATGCGGACGGCAAACAAGTTGGAGCAGCATCAAGTCCAGTTACAGTTGGTCCGCTCGCAACCACTGGCGATGGTTTCAAGGTGGTGAGTGCGGGTGGTGGCTCACATGTTATTTCAACTGGCGTTTGATTTAGACAAAGAGGGGTGCGGCTATGAACAGTAATGTGATCGCTCCGACAGAACGCTCGTGAATTGGATAGGATTATTTGGTACTATGTGAAATATCTATACTTGCATGGAAAAGTTTGAGCAAAATCTAGGCTGTGAAAGTGCCCTACCTGAACAAGCCCATTCAGATTCAGTGTTCCCGATCTCAAATATCTTCACAACTTTTACCCCAGTAAAAGACACTGCCTTTAGATGTATTAGATTAGCAAAGCGCGTGGTTCCTTTGGCGGTGGAACGCGCGGCAGTAAGCGTGACAATGCCCACGCCTAGTGTTACTAAAGCAATGAGACCTAGCACTCTTGTAGCCCACGGAAAGCCAATTCGAGGCCCCTTGCTAGGTTCAGCATCATCATGTCGAAGACCGTGAGGAATGTCCCGATAACTAGCATGGATCTATAGTATTCTCGGACAAGCAGTACGCCCGCCAAAAGGCTGAGTGAAACCAATAGGAATGCCTGGAAGTCCTATGCATGAGATATCGAAACTGTTAATGGATATCAAGAGCGGAGATTTGTAGTAAGTTTGCAATACGCCAAATATGTTCACAAGAATCCTGTTCAGCATTTTCATTAGATATGACCCTTGTTACGTGAAGGGAATCCTTGGTAAACCCGTTCGGGGGCGGTTGTAGCACTGCATCGCCTGATAGCTCGATCTTTGGATTCTGGACCAGAACAATGGACTGGCTGTCGCCCAGTGATACTGATCTTGGATTCTGTGCACCACTGGCCATCGCGATGCTGGTCCAAATGACAAGTATTGTAACGCTGAGTCGTCGCACTGGTCTGCAGCCTCCTCGAACCAAATCACGGTCGGCAATTTGGGTCGACCGGCGACTGGTATGTAGGAGATATGCATTGGAGGTGGATTGTAAAGCGAAATCTGAAGCTTGTCTACATTAGTTTTGGCTTACTACAAAATTCCCAGAGAAAGCAAATACTATTTCTATTTTGGTTTGTCCTCTTCTTATTCTCCCTTTCCTCACATTTTCTGACGTCCTCATTCTTGCTCCCCTCTCTACCCCCCTTTCTCCTTTCGTACATTTATGTGTAGAGCCCCACGGATACTCATCTTGAATAAGCAATCTTTCAGGGGGGTTCATTAGAAACAAATACACAATATTGTCATTATAATATTAGAAATCTGAAAAGAGTAATTAACACATTATTCTGCCTTGGCACTATCAATCGGTCATATCGTCGACAAAGCTGCGTCGGGAATCTCATAAGTCTTGGCCCATTCTGCAAGGGTTTGCACAGGAACAATCTTTAAGTGCTCTGCAGTCAAGATGTTGACACCTGGTTCAAGCCAATCTTGCATAGGAACGAATTGAAAGTATTCCACCATCAAGGCAAACTCTTCGGACCAACGTGGCCAAGGGAACATGCTGTCGTATGTCTTGCGAGAGACAGGGATTATTTGTACCTCAGCTCCCCGCGCTGCAGCCCACTCCTCGACCCATCGCTTGGCAGTCCATTGTTCAAAGCTTCCAATCACATATGTTCCGTCCTGGACCGCCCCTGCGTTCTCGATGATGGCCTTGACAAAAGGTGTGACGTTTTCAACGGCCCCAATGAATGGAATGATAGTGTCGGGGTCGTATGGAGCAAACTGAATATATTTTTTGATAGTATCAATCCAGTAAGGGCGATAAGAGGCGATTTGCAAATTATTTGCATAGAAGCAGACCATCAGAAAGGTAGTCTTAGCCAACAAATCCGGAATTGTTCTGATGTAGTCATCTGCGGCAGCTTTTGACTCAAAATGATAGACAGGGTAATCTTTGTTTAACTTTGGCAATGTGCTTCAGATGTAATGCTCGAGAGTTGGAGTCTCTGATGTAGCCTTGGCCATGTTAATGGCTTGCTCGGTTTCGATTTCTTTGGCTTTTATGGGTCCATGTTGCTGAAAGACACCCCAGAAGTCGGTGACAGCAAAGATGATGTGAGATCCATCGAATGCGGATTTGAAGGCGTTGAAATCACCGATATCAGCTTTGACGATCTCCACCCTCTGGGAAATAAGCTCCTTGGCAGCAGCACTGTCTGGGTTGCGTGTAGTTCCTCTAAGACGGTACTCGGGCTTGTTAGAGAAAGCCGCGATCACAGCTTTTCCTTGCTGACCAGTTGCCCCGACAATAGTCACAAGCTTGGATGTAGGCATGATGAGATAAATGCACTCGGCGAATAGAGAATCCTTAGGAAGAGATGTTGCTTTTGACGCCTTTTTCAAGTGAATGATGTGTGTTGTTTTACTCATATGAATTGGAGGTCTCTCATAACTTTTATACTTATGAAGGGTACAGTATTATGGGCTTTGAAATCCAGTGGAACACTCCCATTTCAAACGGCGAAGTAGAGTAAGCATCGTGCTCGTGTTGAAGCTATGTCATTCCAAGACGTCGAGTTTATTGCATGCCGACAAAATAGCTTGCAGATACAAGGAATTTCCGTTTTAGGATACTGGTCTGATGATTAATAAGTCGCTTCAGCATGTGCGTACTACTCGGCGATAGAAGCAACTGTACTAATGGGGGCTTCGTTCGCCGAAGTGGGTCCGTGCGTGATGGAAGTTACATGAGCAGTATGTATGACAACTAACTATAACCACTTAGCTCGAAGGCGTCATTCGCCTCATCTTTCTTAACCTGCGCATGCCGAGCCTTGACAATAGCAAGGTTCCCAATATACAGCCAGAAGCAAGTAGGGCAAAGGCGGTCGCGCTTTCTTCCATGTAGTTGACCACATTCATACCCAGAAGACCAACTACAAACGTTGAAACCGCAAATCCAAGCATCCAAACTTCTAGCTGGGCCTCGAAGACCATAATTTGGTTGCGGCGCACATCTAACATTGACTCGATGGCACCTGCTGTCCGTCTCACTTCGCCTGCAAGAGCATTTGCAGATTCGGCGATCGCATCGGCATTCTTGTAATAAGCCTCCAATAGATACTCGACTTCTTGGTGATCTTGAATAGCATGTGGCTTTCCTGCCGCATTGTCTGAGAGATACATAGTAGCCATGTCCTCATCATTGCTGAGGAGCTGCTGCATCGCAGATCGCACCTGTCGCGCTCGTTGTTCAATGATTACCAGTTTGTTTCCATTCTCTAGAAGCTCTCGTAGCGCGGAGAAAACGAAGTCTTCATCTTTAGAGTCCTTAAGGTGTTTCTGCACTTCCTTTTTGAGAAGAAGGTGTTCGGCTTCAAGAACGGCCGTGACAGATGCTAGGGCTGCATCAACCACGCGTAGTTCGTAAGGTAGACTCGATGGAGAGCCCTGATCGTAATCAGCTTGAACTCTTCTCTGAAGGTCATGTTCAAAAATATCTTGCATCTTCACTCCATCATTTTCGGAGTCGAGCAAAAAGAGAATAACTTGATCTGGCTGGATAATAAGCCGTAGCGTAAAGATACTAATGAAGATCGCTGACGGCCGTATCAAGATGTGCGGGATGCCCTCAGAGACAAGATCAATATTGCGCAAATCTCGAGCATTCAAACCATATCGGCTAACGACGTCCGCTTTGGTCAACCATGTCTCCGAGGACTCCACGGACCCGTCGGCCTTGAAAATGGCACAGCGGAGCTCAGTGGCCTCATTCATGCGGCTTCGGGCAAGCAGAATGGATTGATTAAAGACTTCTTTCTTGAAAACCTTTTGTGTCTCAATTTCTGCGACAGAGCGGAGCTCTTGTAGAGCATCCTTTCGTCTGCTGACGGCTGTACTTCGCAACCTGGTCAACACCGGAGATACTCCGCGTTTTGGGTGGCTGATGCAGGGGCGCCTCAGCACGGGTAGAGAGCCAAGGCTACATGGTGGAAATAGAGAGTGATTGAAGTTCTGTATCGCGTTCACCAGCCTTGTCGCGATGCGGTCTCGCATTTTCAAGTGTGGTGAAGCTCCACTCGTTGGCGCCCGTCGGATTGCGGGAAGGGGCCGTCATGATGCCTTCACGTGACGAGATACGGCGAGGTATGCTCACTACGGGTGACTTGTAGGTTATCATCGTCACAAATAACCTTGGAATACTGCGTCAAGAGAAAAAAAACGACAATGGGCTTTCCTTGACAGAAATAAAAAGAGATTACATGACGTCATCGCAGGAGGACGTGAAACTAGAGCGAAGAACTACAAATAGCTTTTCGGGACATGTGAATATAGTATGTTTCGGCTCACTGTAACGAAGCTAAATCTTCTCCATTTAACCCAAATAAATCCATAGCCGATGGCTGTCCACTATCCCAAGTTCCGAAAAGAGCCGACATGTCTTGCGCCTCTGGATACGTGAGATAATCCATCATATCAAGACCCAATTGATCTTGAGAGAGGCTAGCACGATCGATATTTGGCTTCCGGCTATCATCAGGCAACTGTAAAGTGTCTGCTTGCTTGTTATACTCGCCGACGCAAGACTTTTGGGCCTCCACCAATCCCCGAGCTACTCGAGCGAAGTTCGCACCGATTCCATATAGACGGTCTGACGCATGCGAAACGTTGCGAGCACAGTAGAGTGTTGCAACAACATCATCTAACAGTTTGACATCTTCCATACTTGTTGCGGCGATAGCATGAAGGAATATCACAATGAACGGAGTGAAAGATGCATAGAGAAGAATCCTGGACGATGTGAGTCACGTTGCCATGTAAATCTCGGCTTAATAACGACATACCAATTGGCATATTCGGCCAAGGTGAATAATGAATCGTCTTTTGAGAAGTCTGGGAATGCCTTCAAATGAGTCTGAAGACTTAGCCGAGCAGCCTCAAAGCACTGTGACCCTATTTCATTTCCTTTGCTCAGGGAGGAAGGCGCTCGCAGTAGGTTCGCGAGGGTTGAATAATGCAGAATATCCCATGTACTCTTACTTAGGAGAAAAAGGTCAGGGTGGTCAACTTTTGAATGATCAATCTATACGGCGAGGGTTAGTTTGTCCGTCGGGTCAACCATTTTGTGATGCACTGACATTGTTCCTACGCTCTCGACACCCCTCCATCAGAGCCATCAAGTCGTTGACAGCCTTTGTCCGCTCTTCCGTTGATGCTTTCAATGCTGAAGCTGAGTATAGCCTGTTGTAAATTTGGCCTTCGACATCTGCGAGTGTAATCATGTACTCGAAAGCTTGATCCCAAGGCTTAAGCGCTAGGTTTGAGGTTGACTTCGGGACTTTAACATCCATGTCAAAGTCCTGTATATAGGAGGCTCGGCCTAAAAGAAGGGACATTGTCTTGTCAAACACATATAGTGTCCAGAACAAGCGACGCTTGTTTTCCGAATTAATATCATTATCTTTCTTGTATGTTGACTCGCGATGGTAGCCCAGCATTTGGCAATGTCGGGCTGCCGTTGATACCAAATGGCATGAAACCAAGGGCTTAGCTTCATCTTGAGCTTTCATAATCTTTGCTTCTAGTCAGCCCCTAGAATGGAATTTTGCGGATCAACAATGGCTTTCCACTTACGCCCATCACTAGAGCAATGATGTTTTCAAAACTTGGTATTGTGAGAACATCATAATTTTCGATCCCTGCCTCAAAGCACTCTTTACATTTTGCAAGATAGATTTTGAGATCATATCTCTTCGAGAGGTCATCTTTCCACATGAGAGACTCTTTCATCATGAAATAGAGACACCCGTGCATTGCAGCCACGGTACCAGCAGATACCGGTCTCATTGGAAAGTATACTTTTTGGCAAAGCCTTTCTATCAGATTAACGTCGTTGACTGGATACGAAGTACAGAATAGAGACTTGCGCTCTGATCAATGGCCTCGTGTTAGCGTACAGTGTGGAGTCACTTGATACGAAGCTGGTCATAGCATACCTTGAAACCACCGAAGTAGCGTCACAACAAACTCAGCTGGCAAGGGAAGATGCATCTGAGTAGATTGTTGGGACGAGCTTTCTCCAGAGCGATGGTTCTGTGACGCAGGCTGTAAGAGGCTCTTGAGAGAATGGATCGTTGCATGGAGATTGGAGAGATTGGAGTCGGTGCCGGAGTTGTTCGAGTTAGCGAGTGTTTCGGCCGTCTCTCTCGCCTGTGCAGACTGGATGGAAAATGAAGAATCTCCCTCATATAGAGTGACCGGCATATTTGAAACTGGGACAACTCTGGGTGTATCGCCATTGTTTTCAACAGCGGGTGTGGACCCAGAAGAAGTATTAGCAGACGCATGGTTGCTGATACCGGCCAACCGACTCTCGATAGATCGGAGCCGATTCTCTAGAGCTTCTAGAGAACTCTCTCTAAATATGGTGAGCTTTCAAGTGCCTGATCTTACTGCCAAGGGTAGCAATTTACAGTATGGGCTTTTGGTCCTGCCTTGGCCGTTTTTCAGGGCCGGGTTCGGCCTGTTGGCAATTAATGCCCGACAATTGACAATTCGAGCACGGTGTAGACCGATCGCATCTTATCTAATCATAGTATATTAGCACCCACCACTTCGTCAAGTTCACGATCGTCCAAAATTGCGGGGTACCTTTCGTGTCTTACATCCCTCGCACTGGAAATAGGGTATTAGTACGCCACGTGCATACCGGGCATGGCAGCCCTTGCGGGATGCGGGGAACATACCGCGCGTGGAAGAGCTGACAGGCGCTGCCGCTTGGACTGTATCGTTTCCAGCTGCTCCGAATCAGCCATCATGAAAATAGATACCACTTGTCCACTTGTTCGTGAGACGGATGTTGACGGGCGATCGGGGCCACGGACGCGCGGGATCCGGGAGCCCGAGATGGATCTGGAAAGGCCCCCTAAAGTGGGTCAATATGACACATTGCCGGCCTATGATCGGGCAGATCGAGGCTCTGCTGAAAAAGCATATAAATTGGAACAGAGCCTGATTGTGAACTATTGATTTCTTTTCAAGCTTGCGCAAATATCCCGCCGTGACTCCTACAATGGCAGAGGCAGCTTCAGGCAGTGGGCTAAAAGAGCCCGAGAAGTCGAGCGCTGCTTTAACGGAAAACTCACCGGCAGGTGAATCTCAGGACGATGATCAATCTCCACCGTCAACAGGATCGTCTGAAGACTCATCCGCAAATAAAAAAGGGGATTCCGACGCTGAAAAATTGTCAATATGGAAGCTAGTCCCGATTTCAGTGGCACTCTGTGCAACGCTTTTCTGTACTTCGTTGGTAAATTGCTTTGTCTCGGCCATTTTACTAGCCATGCGGCTAATTCTTGCATAATCAGGATCAAACGATTCTAGCGACAGCTATTCCCAAAATTACCACCCAATTCAATTCTCTTGATGATGTCGCCTGGTATGGCAGCTCGTATCTTCTCGCCACATGCGCCGTGCAGTTGATGTTCGGGAAACTGTACACCTTCTACCCTTCAAAATGGGTCTTCCTGGGTGGTCTTCTCATCTTCGAGGTCGGTTCGGTCGTCTGCGGAGCAGCACCAAGCTCCAACGCTCTTATTATCGGAAGATGTGTCGCAGGTCTCGGGGCTGCAGGTCTCTTCTCCGGAGCGCTCATCATTGTCAACACAACGGTCCCGCTGCGAATTCGCCCCATATACATCGGTTTGATATCAAGTATGCATGCAATTGCCAGTGTCGCTGGGCCTATGTACGTAAATTCCCACGAAAATCTCTGGCCAAGACTAACCTTTTGCGATATAGAATGGGTGGCGCATTCACGGATCATGTTACATGGAGATGGTGCTTCTACATCAACTTGCCCTTTGGCGGTCTAGCTGTGGCTTGCATCCTAATTTTCCTTCCAGCAAACACGGTCGCTCTGAAGGATCTTGAATGGAGAGAGAAGGTGAAGCAGCTCGATCTACCCGGGTTCGTTCTCTTGGCTCCGTCGATCATCTGTTTGATACTCGCGTTGCAATGGGGTGGAACCGAGTATCCCTGGAGCAATGGCCGGATCATCGCCCTTTTCGTCGTATTCGGGGTCCTTTTCATTGGGTTCTGGATCGTTCAGGTGTGGCAAAAAGACCTGGCCACTGTCCCGATTCGCATTATCAAGAACAGAAATGTCTGGGGTGGTACGCTTTATGGTACAATGATCTCCGCTGCATTGTTCGCTTACACTTACTACGTATGTCTTGAAATGTGATGCTTGTGTGTATGAATATGAAGTGGCTAACAGGTTACAGATTCCCATCTGGTTTCAAGCCATCAAGGGCGACTCTGCTACCCAATCCGGAATCGACAACTTGCCTATGCTTATCGGGCTTGTCGTATTCGCCATCATCGGTGGTATCGGTGCTTCCGTTACTGGTTACTACACGCCTTTCTTGATTCTCTCTTCAATCATCACATCTATTGGCGCCGGCATGCTCACTACCCTGGAAGTCAATTCTGGTATTGGCGAATGGTTCGGCTACCAAGTTCTTCTTGTCGCTGGAGCAGGTATTGGCGCCCAGAATATGATGCTTGTCTCTTCTGTGGCTGTCGACAAGGTCGATATGCCCATTACGACTTCTGTCTTGACATTCACCCAAGTCTTGTCTGCGGCCGTTTTTCTTCCCATCAGTCAAAGTGTTTTCCAAAACCGACTCATTACCGACTTGGGGTCAAGGATACCAGCTTCTGATGCTGCTGCGATCGTGAGCGCTGGTGCCACTGGCTTTCAGGATTCTTTATCCCCTGAAATTCTCCCACTTGCTTTGGAAGGCTACAACGAGGCTCTCACTGAGACCTTCTATGTGGGTGTTGCGTGCAGTGCCCTGTCTATCGTGGGTACGCTTTTCATGGACTGGCTTTCGATCAAGGACAAAAAGCAAGAGGAAGACAAAAGTGATGAAGAGAAGGGTCCCGAAAATGGAGTTACCAATGGATCCGTTGATGATGGCCAGCCTAGGCGTGAATCCACTCAACAAGCTTGAGTCCGATAAGCCTTGGTTTCGAAAATTCTTTTCTTGTCATCGATTTAGCCTAATTCACATATACATAGCGTTCTAGCATTTAATCATAGATCTTCTTTCTTCTCAACAATACTCAATCTTTTAATTTCTTTTTTTGAAGTATTGAACTTTGATCTTGCAAAAATCCACAAGCCTAAGTTATCTTCCATGCCATATCCATTCATTCATGATTAAACCCTATGACCAAATATCTAATCGTTTATTCTAAAGTGTTTCGATTGCTGTGGCGATCTAGTGCCGTCGAGTCACCCCTGCCCGGCACGCCTGATCCCTCCTTTCTCAAGGCCTACGAGCTACCATGCTGCATAACTTAAGCAACTTGCAGATATGTTAGCAAAGAGAATTACTATTGTAATTGATTACTGGGGAGAGCAATCAAGATAGCGACTTGCTAATCACAAGCATCCAAAGTCTATCCCAGTTACACCTACTGAAGAGGGGTCAGGTGTGCTCCAAAAAGCAGACAACCAATAACAATACCCAAAATGCCATATCAAGACCAAATCAACACTAGGCAACTGTCTTAACTCCTTGAAACCAGCGGAGATAACGAATAAACCGATCCCACCCTACACAAGCTGAGAAAGTCTCGGCCCAAATTTCATCCGGCCAAACTAGCCCTAACTCCCGGAGTTCGGGGGTATAAATGGCGCGCTGAGTCTCCTCCATTCCTTCAATCCCCGCAGTTCTACTTCTTCCAAAATGCCTTATTCTGAAGAGCTCAAAGCTAAGTACCCTACGATTGGCAAGTTCGAGATCCTAGGCGATGACTATGTTGAATCCCATGACGGACGCGAGACCACTCTCCTCAAATACATCTACGACCACCCCTCTCTCGACGAATTACGCGGCTCGCCGGCGGGCATCCTTCGTGTAATGGATGAGTTCGCTGCTAAAGAAGACTTCTTGATTAATATTGGCTGGGATAAGGCAGCTAAGCTTGCTGAACTCATTAAGAAAGAGAACCCCGCCGTCCTGGTCGAGTTGGGTGGCTATGTCGGCTACTCCACTATCCTATTTGGTGACACGCTTCGTCAGGCTGCTGGCTCTGAGAAGGCAGGAAAGGTAATAAGCATTGAGTTCGATCCTCTCATTGCGTCTATCGCTATGAACTTGATCGATCTCGCCGGCTTGAGTGACGTGGTCAAAGTCATCGTGGGGTCGGCTTCGGACACGCTCAAGAGACTCAAAGCCTCAGGGGATCTGGAGAAAATCGATTTCTTGTTCCTAGACCACGTCGAGGATCTTTATATGCAAGAGTTCAAACTTTGCGAAGAGTTGAATCTTATCCCTCCCGGCTCTCTGGTTGTGGCGGATAATGTGCTTCGGCCAGGAGCGCCTGAATATCGTGAATTTGTTCGCCAGCACTCTGGTGTCGACAGCTGGGCTATGCCTGGATTGATTATTCCTGGCGAATTTGAAGTAAGTCCTCCAGAAGGTGATTAACTTTCCATATACTAAGAGATCAACAGGACGAGCTGGAAGTCACCCGGATTAAATAAGAAAATAAATCATGCGGAATGTTTTCAGATTCTGGCGAGCTTGTTCTTTCAGTTAGCATTTATCACGTTCCTTTGATCAAGTACAGAAATTATGTGACCTGCTATGCCAAATACAAGGAAATGCTACGTCATCAGAAGTGGCATCGAATGTCCTCCCGTCGATTCATTGAAACCAGGGCTCGCGTTCAGGATTTTCATATTGAAATTTGACGACTACAGCAGTGATGGTAATGAAAATAGAATGATTGCTGTGATAGTACGCTCCGTGGTTACCTGGAGGCTTTCATTTCCATAAAGGGGGCCTAAAGACGCCGATAAAACATCCATGACCAACCGACCAATTTTCCGATTACAATGACCTGAGCCCAGAAACAGATATCATGAAACAAAAGAACTTATAAATCATACAGCCGGGTTGACACCGGGTAGAGACAGGCTTCTAACTATGTGACAAAGAGCCGGATTTCAAAAGAGCGTTGCTGGTCGTGACATGGCTACAGCGTAAGTTGGAAGTTATCAGCCTCTTCATCCTCGGCGAATGTAGGCAGATTCTCTTCAAGGTCATCCTCCTCGCTATCCAGACAGCCAGCAGCTTTGCAGCGAGCCCACATGTCAGATCCCAAAGGTGGCGGGCCGTAGACATGGAAGTATGTTTCCGGCGAGAGAGTTCCCATTGGACTGGGCTTCTTTTCACGTAGAGTGGACGAAACGCTGCGTCCCTTGCTATATCCAACAGTTGTGTTCGAGGTAGCGGCGGCAGCGGTGTCTCGCATGGACGAAGGGTTTGTTGGCACGCGGGCCTTCTTCTTCGGCATGAGAGCTGATGGTGTAAGTCTAGATTTTGGAGCCATTGGCTGTCTGGCGGGAGCTCTGGTAGTCTGAGAGCTGCCAAGAGCGGCTGCAGCCTCACGAGATCGAAGACTTGAAATGTTGCGGGATCTGGTGTTGGTTGCCGGGCCCTTTCGTTGGGTTTCCCGTGAAGTAGTCGGGATATCCTTGTCGCTCGATTCATCGCCAGATTCATCGAAACGAACACTGTCAAGTTGTTTCATGATCATTTCATCCATCCTTTTGTCACACTCAGCAGAATCCTGCTGGAATTTCCGCTGCTTCTGGGTGAGGCCATCACTGCCAACTTCCTCTCTTCCATAGACGCTCTCAAGACCCAAAGCACGGTTCCTTGGTTGGAATTGGGGGAAAGATGTGTCTTGGATAAGATCATCGGGAAGGTCGGGGAGATCTAGATACAGTCAGCGGGTGCCTTTCGTGGCTAGAGGATCTGTCAGACAGTTGTTGTCTTACCCTTAGGCTTCGGGGGCATGTATTCAATATCTGGGACATCTTCCTGAGGTGGCTCAGTGTACACCTTCGTCTGAGCTTGTTGAACTACCGGGGCGGCCTTTCTAATTCTCTGGGCGGTAGAGGTCTTGCGGGCGGTTTTCTCTGGCTTCAAGGTGCCACCGAACGGGGCTGGAGTTTGCAGTCCTTTCGCTTTGGCATTCGTTGTCTTCATGCCCAGCGGGGCGCGATTTCGAGTGTCTATAGCACCGTTTATTAGCTTCCTTCAATCCCTCGTTCCATTCGACTTTCGACAGGCCTTCCTCGTACCCTTCGGCGTGACAAACGCATCTTTGCCCGGTTTTCCATTGGCCAACTTATTTCCATTTCCCTTGACTGTCTGTTTTCCGAACGCGATAGGGTTGTTCTCGTCGTGTTTCTTGCCTGGGGTTTTGGGAGCTAGACCCTTCACGCCCTGGTTCAACGGTTTGGCAGCGGCGGTGGTATGATGGGTGTTTACCAGGTTTTCCTGGTCGCGGAGAGCCAACATGGCGGCGAATTCTGGATCGAAAATCGCATTCAACTCGGGCTGAAACGTGGAGGAGACGCGTGAAAAGAAGGAGTTCTAGATGGAGCGTGTTGTCGGCGACGGTTGCCCGTGGAGACGCGGCGATCTGCGGGCGGTGATTGGGCGGGCGGCGGGGCGGGGCAGATGGACGTGCACAGTAATAAGTGCAGTACAGTGTGGACGCTAATGATAGTCTCCCGTATTATTCTCCCCTTCTCCTCCAGTCTACCTTCCTCGAAAAACCCCTCCATCCTACTCCATCCCACGGCTCGCTGAGCGATAGCCGGTTTTCTTCCTACTTTACATATTCTGTTTTCGATCCCAATTATTCACGATGGACAAGATCAAGGAGGTGAGTCTCCCCAGGCAACCCCCCCCCTGGCGGGGTAGCTCGAGCTGTGCCTCCTTTCCCCCCAACATGCATGTGGCCGCAGCGTCACATCACCACGCAGCTCCCATAAAGTTCAACCATGCTAATGAACGATACTATAGCGCATGAACACCCTGCGTTTGGAGGCCGACGATGCCCACGAGAAGAACGAGGAGCTGAAGGCCAAGCTCAAGACCCTGGAGCAGGAGAACCTGTCTAAAGAGCAGGAGATCACATCTCTCAACCACCGCAACCAGCTGCTGGAGGAGGAGAACGAGAAGCTGGAGTCTTCCCTGAAGGACGCCAAGGACGCTGCCAACTCCAGCGCTCAGCACGACACCCAAAACGAGGCCCTCCAGCGACGGGTGCAGCTTCTTGAGCAGGAGGCTGAGGACAACGAGAAGGCCCTGCGGGAGACCAACGAGAAGTACGAAAGCCCCGGTTTTTTTCCCACCAAGACATGATCCACTGACTGACCGCTGTTTAGGCTCCGCCAAACCGATGTTAAGGGCGACCACTACGAGCGCAAGGTGCAGGCACTCGAGACAGACCGCGACACATGGGAGGCCAAGTACGAGGAGATGGCTAAGAAGCACGCCGCGCTCGAGAAGGACCTCCACGACCTCGAGGTTTCCATCAGCAATGTTTAAACATTGGGAAAAGAATGTCGGCGCGGGGGATCAGGACACGTTGGGTGGATGCAGGCTTCCTTTATTCCAACTGTCTGCGTTTCATGTTGTGACTGGTTATGTTACTACCCTCATGCATGGAGACGGTGTCTTCATAGCATTTATGCCCTGCACGAATCAAATTCCTTTTTTGTGGTCTACGTTTGCGTGTGAATCATAGAAGCTTTAACTATTGACAGACGGTGTCCCTTTTCCCCGAGGACCCAACGATGTAATAATGTGGTATAAATAACTTGCTCATAGTACAACCTAAAGATGTGAATACCCTCCTACTGCTCTCTCCGTGCCTTGGCTTTCTTCGAGTTTGACGAACGTTGCTTTGCTTGAGTGAGCTTCCGCTCTGATTTGCTTTCGTAGCGGAAATTCTTCTTCTTTTTCTTGGGTTTGTCCGATGCAGGTTTGCGGGCCTTCTTGACAGGTTTGGGTGCCTCTTCTTTGGTGCTGGCAGGTTGCTCTTCGGTCTCCTCTTCTGAGTCTTCACCCTGTATCGCTTTTCGGAGACCATCTCGTGAAGCATCCATTTCCTCCACTGTAACCGTAGTATATTTGTCTTCGTCGATGTACTCGGCCTCGTAGTCCACCGCCGGGGGTTCCTCGATGCCCTCCCATTCTTCGTCACTTCCGTCCTCATTGGGATTTGAGTCACTGCTGTCTTCATTGTCTTCTTTTAAGCGCTTCAGCACAAGCTGGTGTTCCTCCACCGCCTTTTTGAGGTCGTTGGCTCGTTCTTCGCGAATCTAGACATACTGAATTAGTGTCCGTCGCAGGAATTTCGAAGGCAAGCAAGCGCATACCCTCTGGCGATCTCGTCTTTTCTCCTCGCGCATTCGCTTTTCAGCTGAGGCTTGTGCATGCTTCGCACGCTGCACTTTGCGCTTATGGAACCCAGTAAGATATTCGTGGCGAGCGTCATTGTCGAAATTAACCTCCTCGACTTTGGGAGCGAGCTTTCTCTTTTTCGACATCGGACCCATGGTGACAAGCAATCTCTTCGATCCCAACAAGCGGGGAAATAGAGAACTGCGCAGAGGGTTGTGGTTTTATCGTTCTGTCTACGAAGGAAAAAAAAAGTTGGATCCAAAGCTCGAGGCGGGCCGAGCCTGTCGACCGCCTCCGCTGGCCAAGTCCGACCTCCCGTTCAGCAACATCGCTCCCCAACACCATCCCACCCCAGCAACATGCATCTAAGTAGGTTCGGGCTGCTTGCACTTGGGGCAACTGCAGTCGATGCCTTCAGAGATACATCGCCTTTCTTCCTGGCTTCAACCTCCGAGTATGTTGTAATGCCTCTCCCAAGCAAGCTACGGCCAGCTAATGCCTACCTACAGGGTCCTGACGAACTCCGCATACATCAAGACCGGCAGTGCTGTGTTCGGCGACATTTCATCCGCTCTTAAAACATGCCCCTCCGACTACTATGTCATTGTCTCCCAACCCGGCGTCCACAGCTCGGACTACTCGACGCGCAAGTCCGCACCCCGCCTCGGCGCAAAGATCCTAGGAAAGGACAAGTCCATTCGGTCAAAGATGAGCGTGAACGAGGTAACTGGAGCTCTCGAAGCTAAGCAGTTTAAGAGTCTATTGGAGGAGAACTGCAAGGCGCAGACCACCGTTATTGACGGCTCCTGTGAGTGGCCATGTGGCCGGTCTGCGGCTCCGTGTCAAGTGTGAGGAAGAATGCTGACGATGCAAATAAAGCTGGATCATATCCTAGTAACTTCGAAGCCGGTCCTCGTGTTATCGATATCGAATTCCCCATGCTCTCCTTGGGCTCAGACCGCGCCCAGCAGCTTTCTGACAACGGTACGCCGACACAGCTTAGTGCAATGGATTGAAATCTAACTTTAGTTTAGATGGTCTCCTGGCAGACATCATTGATCGGATTCCCTCTTCATCGAAGTACACCCTTCTCTACGTCACCTCTCCGCGCGAGTTTCCCGACACCGACTCCATCGCCTACGAAACCGAGAACGAATTGAACCAGGACGGTTTGCGCATGGAGCTTAAGCGCGACTACAGCGGCTCGTATAGCTCTGCCGACTCGGGATCATCCGACCGTCACCAGACTCTGTTTGATGAATACCAATACTTCACACCTGGTTCGTAACACCTGCCTCAGATGTGTCCATCGCACAACTAACCTCTTGCAGGAATCTTCATGGGCTTCTTGGCCTCTTTCCTGTGTCTGATCATTTTGTATATTGGAGTCTCTGCTCTGAGCAGCCTCCAGGTTCCATATGCTGCTTTCGAGAAGGATACATCTGCCGCTGGGCAGAAGAAGGAGCAGTAATTGGGCCCCTCATGAATTGTCCGTGCATGTGGTGTCTGCTTGATGCGGCACCGTTAGAGTCCATTTTCGTTATTTGAAGCTTTGAGACAGTTTTCGTCTTTTCTGTATGAATATATCACAGTTTCTATTTCTGGTAGAATCCATCAGGTGACACCCGCTTATCTGGGGTATTCTTAGCCGACCTTAGCGTTTGTAGAGACTTGGCGCCTGGTCGCCTCTTTGAATTCTGGCTCTCTGCCGTTCTTCTTCTCTTCAAGATTGCCCAAGTCGTTCGTTACTTTGCTTTAAGAGAACTGTCACTCGTTTTACACATTGCTTCATTGGCCAAGTGAGCCCGTGTCGCCGGTGGATCATTCGATTGTCAAAAAGGCGGCACATCCAGGACGATCCAGGCCCCGAGAACAGCCCGACGAGTCATTTGCGAGATCAGATTCATATAAACCAGGATCAGGGATTCAGATCATAAGCTACCATTCGCTGCTCCTCTATTCGACACTCAGCATTGATCTGCGTTTAGCCCGAGCGACCCGCTGTGGAGAAAAGATCGATCAATTGTTTACATTCTCGTCTCACCATGCGGATCGTTCCAAGAAAGTTTCAGAAGGCCCAGCCATTCTGGATTCTCCTCATATTCCTTGGGGTTTTCATTCTTGCTGTGTCTGCCGAGCCAGCGGGGGACGCAGAGACAGAAACCACAAAGGCCGCCCAGACCACCGGCGATCCGACTGTCTCTGATAAAGCCACTAGCGCCGCCGATACCACATCAGCTGCGACTTCTACGTCTTCCGATTCCTCCTCCGACAGCCGGACAAGCACCACCGACTCTACGTCGGAGTCTTCGACGGAAAAAAAGACTACATCTACGAGTATGGATGAGACCACGACCACCTCGTCGTCCGAGACGACTTCCTCAACCTCTTCCCATAGCACAACAACATCTTCCGTTTCCACAACAACCACATCAACAGCCTCATCCACCACCACCACTGACGCCGCCATCGTAACCATTCCCCCAACCGATGGCGCCCCATACATGCAGACATCAAATACCCCCGAGGGAACGGTTTTTATCGCTGTCGGTGCCATCCTCGGGCTGATCGGGCTCGCAGTGCTCGCATGGCGGGGAATGGTCGCATGGTCGGTCAATCGCTCAGTGCGCAATGCCGCGCTCGCGCAGTCCGCGGAATTAAAGAGAAGCCAGCGCGGAAGCCGAAAGAAGCGATCGGGCGCATCCTACACCGCCGCGCCCACGATGGACGTCTCCCTCGACAAACTGGGCGCCGCAACAAAGGCATCCTATAAGCCCTCGCGAAAGGTCTCCGCGAACCAAAGCGGACTCTTCTATTCGCCGACTGCAGGCGGTGGCCCCGGTGGCTCGCATCACAGTTTGAATACCGCTCCAGGAGGCAACCGCAACTCGACCTATATGCCTGCGGGGTACTATGCTGCTGCAGGCAGGTCGCAGGAAGCTGATCGTCCGCAGTCAGGGCATGGTGTCTACTCGCAGCAGGGCTACCCTTCTTCCCCTTCTTTGCCGCCTACTGGTGCTTACTATGACTCGCCTCATAACCCGCGCCATTCGTATGGAATGTCTACCAGCTCGGTGAACTTGAATTCACCGAATCATGGTAGAGCGCCTAGTGCCTATTTAGAGGATCTGTTTGAGAATCATCCACCTCCTCAAGATCGGGACTCTGGGTATCGATGACGCATCAGCTTACGCACGTTGTACGACAAGTTTTATTTTAGCGATGCCTCTTCTGATTTTGGGTATTCGGATTTGATCACTTTCTTCTCTTGTTCAATATTTGGTCTAGCCAGCTATCTATGATTTATTATTTATCGGGCGTTAAAGTTAATATATCTGTCCACATAAAATTTTCATACCAAATGTATGTGAATAGCATTGAGGCGCTGTTCACTCTTGGATTCGACCGATATGCGCTCATTGTTCCTTCCATGCCCATTGAAAAAGCTTGGAATTTCAGTGCGGGGCAGCGAAACCACATAGAACGCTTATCTTCAGATTATACGAGAGACGGTTTCGAGTCAAATTTCAGAAAGCGAAAAGGAAGATCTACGATAAGACTCCGCTTCCTAAGCTCCATTTTCTTTTCTTTTCTTTTCTTTTTTTTTGGAAGGCTTCTACCTCAATTTGACAAAGAAAGTTAGCTGCTAGCTGTATGTAATCTATCTTTTCTCGAAGCGTGAACCCTGGGTCACGTCTTAGTGCCGTATGGGTGGTTGATGTTCGTATTGTTATCTTGGAGACTTCGGTTTAATTCCGCGGTGGAGGATATTGTGGCACATATTCACGAACTTGGACCTTTCATTGGTCGCATTTACACCACAGCAATGGAAACAGTGGAGAGGTCAAAATGGAAGGCTTTTGACATTGAAGGACCTGGGTCTTTGGCATCCCGCTTAACCCAGTGAGGCCAAATAGTACGAGCCAATCATCAACCATAATAACAGGTCCCAGGGACTCGACATTCCAAGGTTATATACTAAGGTGATAAGAAGATTGACCTAGCATCTTCTTTCTCACCCAAAAATCCATAGTACTCTTCACATACTGAGGACATCGATAACCTTGTTACGTTTGATAAGAGGTGCTCTCAAAAAGAGATCGCATTCCAATTCTCAACCTAACTTCTAAGGTGCTACCACTACGCTATGTCCTCCAATCCGAGTGTGAAGCCCAAAGAGGCTTCAGAGGCTCCTATGCAAAGTATTGGCGAGCTGGAAGACGTTCGGGTAATGATTCTATACTTTATGCCAAGTGGACGTATTTGACACTAACTTGACTACAGCGAAACTTTTCATTACTCTCAATGCTATCTTTGGGTGTTTCTCTCATGGCAACATGGGAGGCCTTTTGCAAGTAAGCTGCCAGATTTCCCTCAAATATATGGGTATCTGCTTATTTTTATAGTACTATGATCACAGGGTTAAGCAGTGGCGGCCCGGTGTCGCTCATATACGGATTCATTCGTGAGTAGTGAAGCGTTCTGTGCGAACCCAGTCAAGACTATGCTTACGCTATTCATTGGTCGCAATGGCTGGCTCTCTGGCGACAGCGGCCTTTTTGGGAGAAATGGCTTCAATGTATGATTTCGGATACTTGATCAACTAAGAAAATTGGCTAACAGCAAAAGGTATCCGTCCTCGGGCGACAGTATCATTTCGTTGCTGCACTTGCGCCATCTCGCGCTGTGCTGATGCTAAGTTGGATATCGGGGTGGACAAGTAAGTCAAATTCGAATAATCAACAAATGGACACAGAAAAGTATTCATGCAATGTGATGCAGGTACATTTGGCTGGCAAGCATTGGCTGCAAGCTCGCCATTCCTGGGAGGAACGCTCATACAAGCTCTCATCCAGTTCAATCACCCCTCCTTTGCATCGGAGAGGTGGCATGGTACAATGATTTATTGGGCGATCGTTGTACTAACCATGTTCATTTGTCTTTATGGCAACAGAGCAATTCCATTAATCCAGAACCTGACCTTGATTCTCCATGTTTCCTTCTTTGTGATCATTGTTATTGTCATTTGCGTGGTATCTTCAACAAGGCATTCCGCAGCTTTTGTGTTTACAGAGCCTTTCAATTACTCTGGCTGGTCAAACAACGGCATCGCTTGGTGCATCGGTATGCTTTCTAGCTGCTATGTCCTCATTGGTAACTCCACACTCATGTTTTTATCCTTCAACTTAGTAAGCCCCAGCTGACCCTTTTCCCTCCAGGCTATGATGGTGCAACACATGTTAGCGAAGAGATCAATAACCCGCGAAAAAATGTTCCATATGCTATGATCGGCTCAGTCATCTTGAATGGGCTGGTCGGATTTGGTTTCATCGTGGCATTGCTCTTCAACCTAGGGTCTGTGGAAGTGGCCCTAGAAGCAAATACAACGTACCCAATCGTGCATATATTCTATAATATCACACGAAGTCGGGCCGCTGCAACTGCAATGTCAAGTGCAATAGTAATAATGGCTTCGCTTGCTAGTATTCCTCTGGTGGTGTCTGCTTCTAGGATGCTGCTTTCATTAGCCCGTGACAAAGGTAACTTTGAAAATAAGAGTCATTTTGATCCCAGAGAGAGGCTGACTGGCTATGTATAGCGATTCCCTTCTCGAAACAGATCTCTGCTATTGACCCAAAGCACCAAGTACCTACGAACGCAATATTATCAACAGGATTGTTTCTCTTTATCCTTGGATTTGTGAACATTGGATCAACTACGGCATTCAATGCGATTGTTTCGATAGCTGTACTTGGTCTTGAATTGTCTTACTTACTGCCGATATGTCTCATGCTTTGGCGTCGGCTTAGCAATCGTCCCGCCCTGCCGCCAGCAGTTTGGGACCTTGGAAAATGGGGTATCCCGATCAATATCTTTTCAATCTTGTTTCTGGTCTTTACCAGTATCTTCCTTCTTTTCCCTCCATATCAGCCCGTTACAGCGGTCAATATGAACTATGCATCGTTGATTTTTGGTGTTGTGTGCATTTGCAGCTCTACTTGGTGGTGCATTTCTGGTCGGAAAGTTTATCAAGGTCCGGCGCTGGACTGCCTGGTATCGGCGAATTAGTTCTACTTTAGTACCTAAATAACACCCTTTTGTCCTAGCAAATGGATTGATTTTGATATTTACAGCGTGGCTGAAGCAAGAATCATGTATCCTCTGACACTAAATCAACCTAGCAGTGTTTATAATCCTTTTTCAAGCATCACATCAATCCAATGTACATGCGAGGGGTCAATATTGTTCGGGTTGCAATTCATCGTCTGGGAGTGTTTCAGGTCTTCTTGAGCCCATGTTTTTGCAACAATCATGCCTGCGCGATGAACTGCATCCAACCCTACATATTGAGCCAAATTATCTACTCGTGACGATACAAAAAAGCGTCATGATAAGATAACTTCTTTCGGGCTTAAGGAAGAGTCTATAAGCAGCCGACTCTGTAAATCATCACCACTTGGGGTCTTATCAAAAGAAAGTGTACTGCCAGCAATAATGAGAGCCAGCATCTGTACAGCTCGGGTCCCCGAATTCTCGGGTATAGAAGCAACCAATGCCAGTATGTCAATTGCCAGTTCTTTTAGACTTCGGTGGTATTTCGAATGTCTCTGTTCATCTTTTGAGAATAAAGATAAGGGCTGTGAAGAGCTTGGATATAGCATTTCAGGAAACATTCGGTAGAGCTCCAGAAGGATAGAAAGTTGGTAGACCTTGGCTAAAGTCTGAAAATGGTCGACTGGAGTGATTTGATCATCTGTGCCTTCAATTCGGTCCGTTACTGGGATTTTATGCTGATTCGTCAATGTTTCAATATGTTTGGCCTTTTGTAGAAGGATATGACGGGTCTCTTGGGCTTTGTCCGAAAAGGTCGCAGTAGTCTTTCGCAGATGATGGAGTTGTCTAGCAATCGACCCGACCTTGGACATATAGAGGAACAAAATAGTTGAGACTCCGGTCCAGTGATTGACTCTGGAATTTTCGTCTTCACCCTGCTGACAAAAAGGCAGCGGGTAGTCAGCAGTATCTATTTCTTGGTCCGTGATGAAAGAGCCTAATGCTTCCCAGTAGGCCATTATTCTACCAAGAAAACGATAGTTTGGCAAATATTTGGTGTGCAAAGAGTCGGGAAGAGGGGATTTAGTGATTGCAGGCAGGATTTGTTTCCAAAACAACGCACGTGCTCCAATCAGATGTTCCAACCCCAGTGAAGTCGAATCATACCAAGACTATCAGGAGGCCATGTCAGCTATAGCTCAGAAAAACGTTTGAAACCACAAAGGGGAACATACAGAAGTTACACCTATCAAAATTATACCAAGAAGTGTTGCTATTCCCGGAGTAGAGGCTTTCGAGTTGTCGCAAGACAAATCACTTTCTCTTACCCGATCAATCTCGGTCGCAAGATGCGAGATAGCGTTCGTATATTGGGTCAGGGCTAGTACGCGTGCTGATTTTCTTTGCTGTGCGAGATGCGCTGCCAAAATCGATAACATACAGTGGTGCATGACAGAGCTTTGAGGTAGAAGTGATGCAACCCACACTCGTAAAGGGTTTTTTGGAGAATCATATGCTGATATTATGCGACAAACTGACGAGAAATAATATTCGACCAGTAGTGTGCAATCGTCTGTCAAATGAAGAGACAGTGCGAATTTGGATTCTTTGCTTGGGGGTGCTGAAGATATTCTATCATCATCATTGGAATGTCTTTCGACAGCGGCTGTGGTCACTTTCTGGGAGACGGTATCTTCAATCGACAAGGAAGGATCGGATTGCAACACAGCTTGAAGTCTTTCAGCATGATAAGCGAGCCATTTATCTCTGTCTTGGCCTGAGAAGGAATCTGCACTGCAAAGCTTTTGCCCACTACTTCTCTTGACTTCGTGCTTCGTTGACCATTTTACGGGCTTCGTATACCCGGGGCCGATGTACGCCCTTCTCGAGCACTGGTAGCAAGAAGGGATTTTTTCGTCGCATTTGATTCGCTGCAAGGTTCTTTAGTATTTTAATTATGTATTACTTGATGATAATCAAGCGACAGAGACTGGAAGAGCGTAACCGAGGAGATAAACCTACACGTTCTTTACATCGCGCACAGCCACCTATAGAAACTCGTGAGTGCTGTCCGTCGAGCAGAAATGTGGCAACCTACTTCGCGATTTGATTTCTCTTTTCCCTCGTTGCATTGCACTTAAACACTGCAGTATTTTGAGGTGTCTGCGATGGTCCGCACGTTAGGCGTTCGAGTGATGTCGCAGTTATCTCGGCCTTCCTCGCTTACACCCGCAAAAGATAACGCTGTCCAGTATTTGCCCCTTTCCGCTCTACCGGAACCTACTACTCATTTGTGACATTTGATCTTTTCAAAAATACACTTTTACAAAATGTTTTTATTTTATCCAATTTATGAGGATCATTTCCCGAAAATGAGAACATAAAATCGTAGGAGTTCTTCCAAATTGTTCTCCTACAATCCCCGTCATTGGGCCCGACATAGCCGGTCATTCTTGAGCACGCAACCTTTTAGTGCATGACTAGAGGAATCCCACCCATGCGTCACTAAATATCAATACACGCCTGCTAGGCGCCTTGATGATATTTGAATTGACGTTGTGCCACGCAGATCAAATCGATTTCAATTAGAAGAGGGGGCGGCATGACACCGCAGAGAAAGAATGGTTCTACATCATACCAAAGCTCTGGAACAACTCGATGTCATAGCGGACAGTCGATAAGGGCGCGGAGGACACACTGGTGATGATACTTGTGGGGCAGTGGGCCAGAGCGAGCCTCTTCGAGGGCAAAAACTGCGATTGGTCGGAGCTTGTTGAGCGGTTTAGTTCCGCGGAATCCAAAGACTCCAATGTATGACCCGAGATAAATTTTTGCAAGAATCCTGTCTATGCGCCCAATTCCTCGAATAATTCTCAATTATTTTACTAGGGCCAGCTTTCAAGCCAACTCTTAGAACCATAACCACTCCATGCAAAATGGCGACAACCGGATTGAATGATTATGTTCCCGTCTCGCAGTGGCCCACCCTCGAGGAGCTTGCAGGAGGGTTTGCAGAGCATTTGATGCCACCCTCCTCTGCTTTGGAAAAACGATGCCGTCGATTTTCTTTTCGAGGGGGCTATCGCTATCTTGCACCATTTCACGACCGAGACTTTTTTGAGTTGGGAGGTCAAAACGGGACCTCAGAAAGGAACGAAAGGCAAAAATGATTACAAGGCCTTCGAAGTGCGACCTGGAATATTCTTCGTGGATTTTTACAAGCCAGCTTTTGAAGAGCACGTGAGCTTAGTCTGGGATCGTTCAACAGGGCGGGTCATTGCCGGGCTATCGAAGCTTGCGGACATGGCAGGAGAACGGCGAACAAAGACCGAATTTCTCCAGGGTCATGTCGGCACCTCCCCCAGTTTCCCGAAATTCTCTGAGTCAGATGAGCTTGTTGGTCAACACATTGTGTACCGCTACTCGTCTACGGATGCTTATGAACACGTCTATCTGAACCGAGGCACCTTGACCTGGCATTGTCTTTCTGGGACTGAAAAGGGTCTGGCGGATACCGAGTTTTGCAGAACTTACAAGCTTAGCGATCAGCTGTATCTGTTGTTTTGGACGGAGACTATCATGCCGGTTGAGTCTTTTGTTGTTGTCGATCTTCAAAAGATGCGCTCAACTGGGAGATTCTATTGCTGGGACCCAAAGCCAGAACACGTTGTCCAAATGCTTTTCGGTTCCTACGCCTCGCACTTAGCAAAAACTGATGCTGCTGCCGTGCTGGTATTTCCTTTGCCCTCTCGAACACAGGCTTCTAGAATTTAGAATTTGTTGTTATCAATTGATCCAGAATATTTGATGACCGTCTTATTTGCTGTATGATGCTACATGATCTACATAGATCTCCACGAGGCCCCTTTCCTTCATGGTCCTTCTGTCTATCTTAATCACTAGTATCTCTTTATCTTCTCCACGGCGCTATATATGTTCACGCGACGATCTGTATGAGAAGAGCTTCATTTGTAGGCTATTTTTTTTGGCTTAGAAGGGTATAGTCACGTCGTTTTCAGGATCGTTGTCTACTCCGGGGATCTGAGGATGGTACACGTAATGTAAATGTATGCTTGATGTACTAGATACTTCCAGCAGTCCTAAGCTTTCTTTCATATACGGATAGGAACCGAGCAAGCTAGATATGAGCGAGATTTCAAGCTTTCCTCGAAGAGCTACTTGAGTCTAGGGAACAGGTCCAACGCATTCTCACGGTTAACCTTCGCCGCCAAGCTGGAGTCCTTGAACTGGAATTTATCCTGACGAGACGTGTGAAAATTGATGATATCGTTGTTTGCATATGGGGTGTCACTTCCATATAGCAAATGGCCTGGTTTAGCAAAATTCTCCATGATGCTCAAGACATTCTCCGTTCCAGCAACTGCGGTATCATAATAGAAGCTCCGCGCGTCATCCCAAAAGGCATCAAGCTCTGCTTGCCCCTTTGGTAAAATACTCGCGGGACGACCAATGAGGAACGGTAGAGTACCACCAGCATGAGAAAGAATGATCTTGCAGTTTGGATTGTTTCGCACCGTCTTGTTGTGCAGCATGTCGAGGGCGGTTGTTGTCGTCTCGAACGGATACCGAATCACCGGCTGGGGGAGATTGCTAACTTGACTTGTATCCACTGGATGGGTTGGGTGGACTAGAATAACCGCCGAGCGACGATTAAGCTCAGCCCAGATGTCCTTGAAGTCGGGGTGACCGAGATAATGATTTTCTTCACCGTAGCGAGTGAAAAGGGTCACTCCATCGGCCTTCAGGACATCGTAGGCATATGCAATCTCCTGCAGGGCAAGCTCTTTGTCGAGAAGGCTGGGAAGAGCGGCAAGAAAACCGTATTCTTTGGGTCGCTCATCTCTTAGCTTTGCAGCGTATTCGTTTGTTTTGCGGGCCAAGCTGGCTGCTGCTTTTGGTTCCTTCAGAATGCATGCGCCAGGTGCAGTGAGGGACAGGATTGTTGTTGTGACGCCAAATTGTTTGTTCACAGCAGCATCAATCTCAAGTGTCCATTCCGGAATAAACCAGCCAGATGGATCGCCGCCAGAGACTTGGAGTGCTATAAAGTGTCAGATGATTTAAGAAATGAAGTCACGAATGTATGACTAGAGCACTTACCCTCGCGATAGAAGTCGGGGACAAAGTGGTGATGAACATCAATTCTGTTGGGAGCCATTTTATTGTTTAACCTCGTATGCCTGATTCTTGAACATCAATTAATGGTTTAGCTGTCTTACTTATGCTAGAAATGTCCGACGTATTGTCTGCCTTGGAGCGTAGAAAACATGGCGCTTCCCCGCAACCCCGGACCTCGGACCGGGGAAGCCAACGAGGCAAGAGAGAGAAAAAAAGCCTTGGAATGCTATTTTTGGGCCATGGAATCTCGAGAATGAAGTTTTTGGTGCAATTTGAAAGAGTCACCTCCGGGTATAGCTCCGGCTAGATGATACGGCAATACAGCCGTCCATACAAGCTGGATCATCTCCGGCCGATCTGCACTCCGGTTCAACTTCCGGCCACAATGTGATGGAACAAGCTCCCTCCTTGGGGGAACGTACTGCCTCATGTGTTTAATATCTCTAGGTGATCTGTCAGATGATTGAATCCCATTTCTTTGGCCTTCAATTCACCATGACCGATATGGCAGACAACAGCGCTTACGACGTCGTCATTGTCGGTGCTGGAATTTCCGGTATTAATGTGGCATATCACCTTCAGCGCAGTCTTCCAAAGCTTAAATACAAAATTCTTGAGGGTCGCAGCAATATCGGAGGAACTTGGGACTTATTTCGCTACCCGGGTATCCGTTCTGACACAGATCTACATACCTTCGGCTTCGGATGGAATCTGTGGAATGAGAACCGCGCCATTGCCGATGGGCCTTCTATTGCTCAGTACCTCAAGGTATCTGCCCAGAAAGAGGGCATATATGATCAAATCCTGTTCAGTCATCTTGTGAAGGCTGCAAATTGGTCCAGCGAGTCGCAGAGTTGGGATCTTCGAGTCGAGAATATAACTGCAACATCCAATATTCGAACGCGATTTCTCATATTGGGTACTGGGTACTATGATTATGAGCAGCCTCTCAACCCCGAAATACCTGGCTTGTCAACGGAATTCAAAAACACGGTCGCCCATCCCCAATTCTGGCCCGAGGATCTAGACTATGAGAACAAGAGCGTCGTCATAATTGGCAGCAGCGCAACAGCTATCACGTTGTTACCAAATATCGCAAAAAGAGCGAGGCGTGTGACAATGCTCCAACGCAGTCCAACATACATCATGTCTATTTCCAACGCGACCGGGAACTCATGGTACCATAAGCTGCTCCCACGTTCATGGTCTTTCCGCATCGACCGAGTCGTCTTCATGTGGGCGATTGTCTTTCTCTACAACATGTGTCGTCTGTTTCCGGAATCATCGCGCAGAAAGATACACACTGCCATGAAAAAGGAACTTCCAGAGCATGTTCCACTAGAGCCAAACTTTACACCACGTTATAAACCGTGGGACCAGCGTGTTTGCTTTGCTCCCGACGGTGACTTTTTCCAGAGTATTCGCAGTGGAAAGGCATTTGTGGAAACAGGCAGCATTAAAAATGTCAATTCTGGTTCTATTACCCTTGAATCCGGAAAGAAATTGGAGGCTGATATTATTGTCCCTGCAACTGGATTGCGCTTTATAATAGGAGGCCGCATAGCCGTCAGCGTAGATGGGAATCCAATCGATCTCGCAGATAGATATGCGTGGCGCGCAGCACTTCTGCAAGATGTTCTAAATATCGCATTCTTGATGGGATACGTTAACGCATCTTGGACGCTGGGGGCTGAGACGACGGCCCATCTGGTTTGTCGCCTTTTGCGGCATATGGAAGAAAATAATCTTGGAGCTGCCATTCCACGTTTGCCTACGGATCTGCAGATGAAGCCACAGCCAATATGGAATCTTGATGCGACATATGTTAAAAAGTCGCAGAAAAGTATGCCGCGCTGCGGAGATACTGGGCCGTGGAAAGGGCGCACGAATTATTTTGTCGACCTCTGGAAAGCGAAGTACGGGAGTATTGAGCAAGGGATCGAGTATCAAAAGGGTATAAAGACCAAAGATCTGTAGATTTACACATTTTTGATAGAATCATTTCTTCATTTTCGTTTAATGTATGTTAAATCCCATTGGTAGGCGCACACCAAGGGTCGGCCTATTCTACACCTTTTCTTCCGTAGAACATATTCTGATTTTGGAAGACTACTCCGTGAACATACGAAAGGTATCATCTGAAGTAATTGAAAGTCCAATAAGAGAAATTAAACGAAAATTAGAAGAAATAAATTGTCACACTCAAGGGCGTGCTTCACCCTTGGGAATATCTACTGTAGTATAGCTAACTGTACACTGAGTGCGCCTAGCGACCATTGCCGAGAAGATGCTTTCGTCATCTTCCGCAAACCAATTGGTAACCAAAAACAGTGTCTTGCCATCATGACCACCCAAAGCACACGCAGTTGCATGGCCATTGGTTTGAATTTCATGGGTGACACTCCCTTGTTGATCGATCCGCACAAATTTTTCCAGACCGAGCATGCTAAGCCACATTCCTCCTTCAGCGTCCATGCATCCGCCATCAATCCCAATGAGTCCATGGGAAGTATTACCAATCTCACCAGTTGGAGAGATAGTCGCAGGCGACCACATCAACTGACGATTAGATAGAGAGCCGTCCGGTCCAATATCCCACTTCAGCAACCCCTTCCCAAATGTCTCCGCGCAAAAGATGGTCTTGCCATCGCCGCTGATAAAGAGAGCATTCGGGAAATTGATGTTCTCATCAGCAACACGAACTGATCTGTATGTCTCAATAATCAACAGCCTGCCCGGTCGAGGGCTCTCGCCGTGCAGGACGCGGGCCCCAGTGTCATCGAGATACACACGACCGGTTTTGTCGATGGCCATGTCACCACAATAACCCGTCATAATGAGGGACATATCAGCGTAGAGAGATTCATTCCCTGCAGTGTCTCGTCGATACAGCTTAGCATCGAACATGGAGGAATAGATAAGCGACCCGTCGGGAGCGAAACACATTCCATTTGGTTGATTCTCGACCTCTATAAGAGCTTTCTTGTTGCCAGCATTATCGATTGTGTATATTTTTCGGCCAGTCATGTCGCTGATGTATAAGAGACCCTCGTGGTACCGCGGTGACTCGCCGAATAGAAGGCCACCGGCTAGGGGGGTGTGGGTGAGTTTTTTGATAGGCATTATAGAAAATTTAATAATATTAATATCGATATTGCTTTCTCATCGAGGTACAGATAGCAGCAATCGGGATCGTTGATTTTTATAGGGTACTTGGGGCAGTCTGAGTTAAAGATATCATGCCCCTAAGGCCCGAGATGGCGGATGGACGCCCGTGGAGTCTGGGGAATCCGGGGAGGGTCTACCAGCGGGCTTTAGCGGACCAAAGCCCGGGCAAACCAAAAAGACGTGCCTAAGCAAGATGAGCAAAGGCTACTCCATACCCGGGCCTTCTTGCTAGAAAGCCCCCACAATGAACTTTAATCTCAAGGGAAATCTCATTTACGATTGTTTCCACAAGTCGAATGGCCGTAGAAAGCCAATAAGCGAGGTATAAGCGGGTGTTTAGACAATTTTTGCGTTTCTTTAAAGGATCAGGGAAAGGAAATTTCTTCAAATCAGTAGAAGATCTCTTGTACGCATCAAGATTTTGGTTCTGAACTACCACAGTCTTATACTCTGTCATTTGCACTGTTTCTAGAAATCTATTCGATTTGAAGGTTTCAAATCCAGAAAAATGAAAACTAAAATGAGGAAAGGTAAACAAGTAAGCCCATACCATTCTCACTGTGTTCCTAGAAATGGTTCCATAAACAAAGTAGCGGTTAGCGAAGCCTGATCGGAAGTCAGGTCGGTTGTTGTGGCCCCCGGAAAGCTTCCGGAGCCCGGATGTGCCTCCGGGATCAGGATCTCGCTGACATCCTTGAGGGGCATCGGACATTTGTCACAATTTTTGTCATGCGACCCCTTCTTTGGGCTCATTTTAGTAATCAAAGCTCAACATTTGAACTTCAGGTTAATGTTCATTATTCAGATTCCGGTAGATCACGAGGAACCATCGACTTGAGAGCTTGGGGTAGCGCATCTTGACTCCCACAATATTCGTCGCTCGTAAGCTGTATATACAATTACTTTTATTCGAAAACAATATTTTAGGCGAGATCACCTGGGGGTCCTAAGCTAGATTTGAAATCCCCAAGATCTACACAGCGCCGTGATGGTGAACAAGGGAAAAGACCCCCGAGAGCCAGAACTCAAAGTTTGGACCCCAGATAGACGAAGCATCATTGGTTTCCACCTTCGCCTCGCGTACCCCATGGGGTAACTGCGTCGAGCGGGGTTGAAAAACCTCAACTTCCGACAGTCCTGCCGTGTCAGTAAAGCCTCCTTGTTCAATAACTTCTGTTAGGAAATACGAGGCTCAGTTTCGTTGTGTCTTTTTTAAATGACGTCCGACTCGTGCCCGGCATCACCGGAGCTTGATGGTGCCAAGAAACGGCGCCGCACCGTATTAGCGTGCAATACATGCCGTGAAAAGAAGCGTAAATGCGATGGCCTCAAACCAAGGTGTAGCGCATGTCGAAGACGTGGAATTCCAGAATGCGTGTGGGACGAGGAGAGGATTAATAAAGTCTGGAACAATCGGTATTTATTGGGCCATCTTGGATCATTCCATATAGGCTAATTTCGATTTCAAGATACATTGAAGGCCTAAAAGAGCGCATCAGAGTGCTTGAGGCAAGGGAAAGGTCTTCGCCGACCAATGCGAATAATCCATTCGCGCTGGTTGAAGATTCGCAGCCCCCTCTGCAAGAGGGAGATAGTGCCACTAGAGCCTCCGGCGTAGAACTTAACGGCCAAGAACCGCTGCAGGGGAGCTCCAAGTCAGCAGAAGTTGGGGTTTGTGACACTGAATATGACTACTCAACCTGGGATGAACTCGGAATCCCCCTCCCAATCCAAAGCAATCATGATTCGCCCATCGCTATCAGTGAAGCAAACGAGTTAGATGCTGCAGCCACTGACAGTGAAGATGATGGTGTGGATGCTATGGGCGTTGTTTCATATCTGCCAAGCCCAAACTGCGGACGCAAGAGGAGACCTTCGAATTATTTGGGTCCTTCTAGCACCAAAGGTCTACTAGACAAAGCTCAAAAAGCTATCAATCGGCCCAGACACATAAGCTGCTCAGACACATCTTCGACATCTATGACAGGTACTAATGAGCATGATGGGTCGCGTATCGCCGCAATGTCCTCACTGGGCTCGCAAGTCGACGGTGGGATATTTGGCATGACTATACCTTCCCGGCCAGAAGCCGATACTCTTGTTGAGAGCTATTGGACCTGGACACATTCGCTCTATCCTTTCATTCATCGCCCGTCGTTCGAAGAGAGGTACAGATCTATGTGGTTTCCTTGCGTTCAAACAGGGCACGAGGCTCATGCCTCCATTGCTACGACCAAATGGAACCTCTATGCGGACACAAGTGACCGCCTATTTTATACTATGCTGAACATGATCTTTGCACTTGGTGCCCATTTCAGCCCCAATATCGATCAGAAAAGTCGGGCCTCTGTCAGCCATTCTTTCTACGAACGGGGCAAAAAGCTCATCGATATTGATCTTCTGGCGAATGGGGAGTTGGCCTTAGTCCAGACCCTCTTACTGACGGGCCAATATTTACAGAGCACAGACATGTCCAACTCGTGTTGGAACATTGTTGGATTGGCCGTTCGCGTTGCGCAACGCATTGGCTTGCATCATGATCCTGAGAACTGCGATCAAGGGTGCTGCTCTTCACGACCTTTTGAGCAGGTTGACCTTGAAATGCGCAGGAGAAGCTGGGCTGGTTGTGTCATGCTAGACCGGTTAGTAGCTTTGGTTGATACTTGAATCCCGGACTAATGTTAGCTCCAGAGTCTTGTCCCTAACGCATGGTAGACCGCTGATGGTCCACTCTGCGATGTCTCAAGGCCATCTGGTTCTTCCATCGGAGATCGATGACGAATATCTGACCAGGCAACCAGAAACACCTGGGTCTCAACCAGAAGGACTTCCTAGCTTAGTCCATTGCTTTACCCAGGCAGTCCAGCTACAGGAAATCTTAGGGCATGTCTTGACCTCATTTTACTACGGCGCTGCCCCAAAAAAACGCTCTGATCAAAATTTCTCGGATGCGTATCCTGAAAATGCAAAGGGATCAAGTCAAAACGGAGCGATTGGTGGTTCTGATCTTCAAAGAATACTGAATGTCGATGCAGACCTTTTTTCATGGCATCAAAAGGTTCCCTCACACCTCAAGATTGAAACATATGACAATCCAATCCTTCAGACGAATATTAGCCCCGCAAGGAAGAATCTATATAAGCGGCAAGCCATGGTACTGGAATGCAGGTAAGGAAGAATTTTGACCTCGAAAGCCTGGTGCTATAAGCTAACCGATACATAAGATACCAACATGTTCGCCTAATGATGCTCCGCCCAGTATTACTTATCACTAGCGATTTTGAGGTCCAGAAATCGACCTCGGAGATGTGTCCACCGTCAATCAACTCTGATATTGAGTTTGACATGCTCATGAAGGCGCGAAGCACCTGCTTAAATATATCCAAGACCCTTCTTCGAATAATAGAAACCAACATTACCGCCCAAAATAATCTTTTGCCGCCTCCATGGTATACTGTTTTCTGTGAGTGCGAATTGCAGAACTTCCCGAGATCAAGTATTGGAGTCCTGATCTGATATACTCTCAAATACAGACATTCATGCATGTGCTGTAGTGTCTTTGACGGCCCTTGTCTCTTCTCCGTCTAGAATGACATCACAAGAGGAACATGACCTTACGTCGGTAGTAAACCGTTGCCTAATCGCTCTTGGGCATTATAAAAAAGAAAGTCGCACAGCAAAGCGTTCTATTCGATCACTGTCCTTGACTATGGATTCTATTTTACAACGGAGCTCCGGAGGTTCGTTTGTCTGCTCATCTGCTCTAAGATTACTTTTTGAAAGTCTAATGTTCTTTTCTCTCTTATTAGCAAAGTCTCGGCAAGCAATACACAACAATTTCGGAAGCCAATCAGTTGGAGGCAGAAATGAGGGTGGAAGCGGAAGTTTTGGACAGGGCATGTCTGGTCTGGCTGGACCTAGCGAAGAAGAGATGGCCTCAACCAGGGCATTGTTTAACGATGATGGGTTTCATCAATATGTGTGGATGTCTGATTTATCTTTATTTGGGAATGATTCACTTGGTGCAACAAGGTTCTGAAGATGGACTGGATCTTTTACATTTGAATTATCATTGAGTTGGGGTCAATGCATCCATGACGGGTCTATTTCCGGTCCGGGTGTTATCCGGGCTACATGTAACTCGCGCGCATTTCGCATCTTCGGTGGTGTTGTCATATTTCACAGCCTTCGAGCATCGGAGAGCTTTTGTGTTTCTATAAAAGCCCGGATAGCCTCGCCTTAATTAATTTATGCTTGCAACTAACTTCGAACTTCTCTCTATACTTAATATGGCTTGGTCGACAAATATTCAAGCCAAAGCATACGTCGTTCACTCCAAGGGCTCTGAATTTGTTCTTGAAGACGTAATTCTGGACGAAGTCAGACCCAATGAAGTACTAGTAGAAATGAAGTACACTGGAATATGTCATACTGTAAGAAAGGACTTTTCCCATTGAAACTATTCCATCGCTAATGGCATATACCTCGCAGGATGTGGTTGTTCAAAAAGGCGGCATGCCAATCGGGAGTTATCCTGCAGTTCTTGGGCATGAAGGAGCCGGCATTGTAAAATCGATCGGCACTGGGGTCAAATCGGTTGCTATCGGAGACACTGTTCTTCTATCATTTCACACCTGTGGACGATGCAAAGCGTGCAACTCGGGCGAGTGTGGAAGCTGCCCCGACATGACTGAGATAAATTTCCTGAAAAACGCTCGATCTATTCCCGACAATGTACCCCCTATTCAGCTCCTTGATGGGACGCCCTTGCATGGCCAATTCTTTGGACAGTCTTCTCTGAGCAGCATGGCAGTTGTGACGGAGAAGTCTGTGGTTCGAGTTGACGCGCGACCGGAGGAGCTGCAATACCTCTCGCCACTGGGCTGCGGCTATCTCACCGGAGCTGGTACTGTACTCAATGTTTTCAAGCCCCAGGCAAATGAAAGTATTATGGTACTTGGTATGGGCGCAGTAGGCCTAGCGGCATTGATGGCTGCGAAGGCATTTGGTTTGAAGCGGATTATTGCTGTTGATTTATTGGATGCGAAACTGGATAAAGCGACATCTTTAGGAGCTACGGACGTCATAAACACTGCTCGCAGCTCTGATCTGATCTCTGAAGTCCAGCATATTATGCCTGGCGGGGCTGATTATATTCTCGATGCAACGGGAGTTGAGGGCTTACTAGAATCGTCTTTTAAATGCCTGGCCCATGCAGGGACACTAGCACTTGTCGGTGTGCCATCTCCACAGGTAAATTTTAAGATCAATGCGTTGGATCTGCTTCTGTCTTGCAAGCGTATTGTTGGGGTTATTGAGGGTCGTTCCAACCCTCACGCGGTGAGTTCATTTATTCGACATGACCAGCGTTTGTTCATGGGGTTCTTTCAAGCTAACTTCGTGACAGATCATCCCTCAGCTGTTACAGATGTTTCGACAGCAAAGGTTTCCTATTGACCGATTGGCAAAATTATACTCGGCGCGTGACTTGGAAAAAGCTATCCAGGATTTGAAATCAGGACAGGTTGGTGGTCATCCTACTTGCGTTGCACATTTCAATCTCTAAGCCTGGGCTAACTTTCAAGGAAGGTGATTAAGCCAGTTTTAGCCTGGTAGATTGCGAGAAATCGAAATTTACAAGTTGCATTATGAGGGGATCTTCTGATTCGGCGTGCGGCAATGCACGCATGGTGACACCGACTAGTAAATTTGCGAAGACCTTGGTGAATAGACTATCAATCGATACTAGGCAACAAAAGAACCGTTAACAGAGGTGATGATTTATTTACACATCATAATCCAGTAGAGATATCATATTGAAAGTTCAAGACAGGCTCTGTTCTTTGGAAGAGCTGTGGAGTGTAAAGACCTGTCCCCGAGCCGACATCTAGTCTCCAACTAGGCCAAAGGACCATTATATCCTCACAGAATGTAAGGATATGCTCGGGCGCCCTTATATAGTACACTTTTCACTAGACCTGTCGTAACATGGAGACTGGATCTGGTTCCGGGCGGAATTTTAGGAGCGGATGCGCACCCGGACTCTATCGACCAGCTCTTGGTGATAGCTGCCAACTTCATGCTGTATTTCTTGCACTGGTCCCATCGCTTTTTTCTTTTTGAAAAAATATTATACGTTCACATTGTTTGACTTTCTAAGAGATGTTGACTGGCAAGATCTCTCTAGTCACGGGGTCATCCTCTGGCCTGGGTAGAGCCATAGCTCTCAATTTTGCGAAGCAGGGGGCGACCGTCGTTTGCGCAGATATGAATCCAAAATCCCGAGGACAAGAAATCGCAACTCATGATGCCCTTATTCAGCGAGGTTCAAAGTCCATATTTGTCCCAACTGATGTTTCGGATGAAAATTGCGTGCAAAAGACGGTTAGTGATGCGGTTCGTCGATACGGACGCTTAGACATGTAAGCCTCCACTTTGTCTAAAATTCCAAGTCAAATCTGATAACGTTCCAGTATGGTGAATAATGCAGGCATAGCGCCTGAAGCATCAAAGCCTCAGCCTGTTTGGGAGACACCGGTGGATGTATTTGACTCGACGTGGAAAATTAACGTCCGCGGTGTATTCCTAGGGTGCAAGTACGCTGGGCACCAAATGCTCAACCAAGTTAGAGGGCCAGGAGAATCTCGGAGCGGGACAATAATCAACATTGCTTCTGTCCTGGGTATCCTTGGGAAAGAGGGCACGCCGGCATATGCCGCAGCCAAAGGCGCTGTAATCGCCATGACGCGTACCGTGGCTATGGATTATGCTCCGCATGGAATTCATTGCAATTCTATACTTCCAGGATGTATGTTTGTCCTTTCGACTTCATTTGCAAAACTTTGATTAACAAACCTTGACAGTTACAAGGACGCCGATGATTTCGTCGATGACAAATGACAACAAACTGGAGACAGCTATTGCAGCATCGCATCCCTTGCGGCGTCTGGGAGAGCCCGATGAAATCGCAAATGCAGCCGTATTTCTGGCCAGTGATATGTCTGATGGAATCACAGGACTCAATATGTCAGTTGACGGTGGTTTGCACGGAAAGCTGGGCCTTTGATTGGAAAGAGAATTCTGTCGCTGAAAAGAATAGCACCCTTGTAATGCGTTTTTGTAGGCCTAGGCTTGAGATCATGTAATACTTCGAAACATTATATTCAAGTTTAATATATTGACTTGTCTCTCATATTAGACCGCGATATATTCTCTCGGCATTATAAGTTTGCAAGGTGAAGTCGCTACCTGAAGGCAGAACACGATAGTCCTCTTTCATGTGCGCCCCATCGCGCTGAGTGAATATTGCTGTATTGTGCCTAACAGCCTGCGAAGTGGATCTTCTGAGCTGGCTATATAATAGAAGTCTCAAATAAAGCGTTGAAGGTTCATACCTAGGTGATATGCCATGAGTTGGCGGGCTAAACGGTGTCCATTATCGTGGAAGTGGCGGGGCCGAAGACCCGCACACGACCCTATATGATGGTTATTCTATGGTTTTTGCCTACTGCGTGTACCATCATTCCCCCTTTCTCGCTCTCTTTCTCAGTTTGAAAATTCGTTGAAACTTTTGGTTGACTTAGTGATGGAGTGTTTGTTTACCTCGCGAGTAAACGGACAAGTATATTATTTGCCACCGCCCGTATTTTCATGACCGAAAAAGAGGTCAGATATTGATCTCCAGCGGGCTTCATTCATTTGATTTACAAAGAACCATACATGTAAGCCTTGTAAAGATTACATATTGCTGCAAGCCACTGATGATTCCCGCAACACTATGGGACAACGTGGCTCGACCACAGCTGCCTGGACGCGACGCACGCATGCAAGCTAACTCCCGCCTTCATGATTGATTGAATTATTGATGTAGTCGCTGCCTCACTCTCGCCCAACCCCGCCCTGCAGATCTATGAAATAATACATCCATTGTACTCCGTACACATAAGCTCGTTGGCGGTGAAGGCTCTACCCGTGGACCTGCAAGCTTGGAACCGTTCTAAACTGAGCCCGGCTCAATATCTTTTGGTTGCCCTGCAGGAAGGCAACCTTCGAACCATTTGCCTTCCGTACCACCAATCGAAGCCGTGAACATGATCTCCCCAAGTAAACAAACCTTCTATTGTCAGTGCCCGTCTTGGCGAAGGTCCAGGTCTGGCGTGGCTGTAAACCTGATTGGAAGGGAGTGCCAAGCTCATGGCTTCAGCGACTCGCTTAAGCATTTCTTGACATCATGCAGTTTCAAGAGGGCGGGAAACGAACAAGGGCGTTAAGTAAAACCGTGGATGTCGAAATACCGCGGGCGCTTAAAGCAGTTTAGAGTAGAAGAGCGGGATGTTGTTTCAAATGTGTAGGTTGACCGTCACTTATTAGCGCCCGTCCGCTTTTGCGGCCGAGTTAGCGCTGTGATATGCACGCCGCATCATCAGTAAACAGAAAAGCTAGTCAGCGCTCATGATTGGCTACGATGCTTGACAAAAATAAATACACGCCTTTGCGTTGTCAAGTGTATTTAAGTAGCCCCTAGTCCATCTTAGTTCGCATAGTCAACTAACATATCTCGATCACCAAAACACATCACTTTCAAGTCTAAACTTTTTATTAGTGAAAATGACGATGCTCGCGGAAAGCATCAACTTAAGAGCCCATTTTGAGGAGTTTACTGCCAGAGAAAACCAGAAAAATGATCTCATTTCTGTGAGTTCCTTCTAATTTTGTGGCAATAAGATGGCCGCCCCGGCCTTGGCTATCTTTAAGTATTCTGAAGCTAAACGAAATATCTATAGAACATGCTCCGAATGCTTCACGAGTACGAAGATAAGATGAGGTTACTGGAACTAGAGTTAAACAACGAGAAAAGAGTCCGTGTATCAACGCAGAGAAGTCTTGGCCAGCTGGCGAAGTACGGCTCAGTATGTCCTTACCCCAGCCCAAGCCCTACTACGGCGCTGACTATAGTAGTCTCAAAATGACTTTGTCGTTGTCCTGGTGGATGGAGACGGTGCTATCTTCCATGACGAATTCCTTCAAAAACCTCGCGAAGGCGCTATGGATGCATCTCGGAGACTCACCCAGGCGGTTAGAGACTCGCTGAAAGACAACAACCTCATCGATAATCAAAATATCACAATCCTCGTTCGTATCTTTGCAAACCTGAACGATCTCTCCAAGACTCTGCACTTGTCCAAGATCATCTCTGGACGAGGAGATCTCTCCACATTCGCCGAACAATTCACCACTAGTCGAGGCGAGTACGACTTCATCAATGTTGGACCTGGCAAAGAGAATGCCGATTCCAAGATGCGAGGTAAGCTTTCAATATCGGTTGCATATCTAGCATAAATTCATCCCCTGACGTTCAAAGACATGCTTAAACATTACTACTCCAACTTCCAATGCAAGAAGATATTCTTCGCCGGCTGTCACGACAACGGCTACCTTAATGACCTTCAACGATATACCAGCGACGCCGAGAGTCGAGACCGAATCACACTCGTCGAAACAACTCCAGCTCAACCATCATTCAAAACTATGCTCACATTCCCCATAACCCGATTTGAAAATGTTTTCAGGAGCACCTCCATCTCTATAGAGGACTCCTACCACCTCCCTTCTCCCGGCGGCATTTCACCCACAGGGCCTGCACCAGCTGGACTGGCAGCCCTAAGTTCCGCACCAGTCATCGCACCCCCAGGCCTAAATACCAAACCAGCCTTATCCCAACGAAACAGCTTGACCAACGCAGCCAGAGCATCATCCTGGCGCCGTGATTCAGCATCAAGCACTTCAACCACATCAAGCACCTTCTCCAACACCTCAACCCCAACAGCAACAACCATACCTTCTCCCCCATACACATTCTCCAAAATCTCCGTCTCCGGCAGCGGCGGCGCCTCCGTCCGCTACCCCCAAAACCAATCACAAAACACAACAACCTACGCCTCAGCCTGCGGTCCCGGCTCTCAGCAAAATATCTCCCTCGTCACGAACCCCGAAACCCGCGCAATAGTCTACAATAAGCATAGCGAGCGCATCGACCCTCCAAACAGGAAGCCAGTAGACCAGGCCGCTTTCGATAGCTACTTCGCCAAGCTCGCGAAGATCAAGACCTCTGAGTGTCGTGGCTTCTGCAACTACCGCTACCTGCAGGGACAGTGTCGGCGCGGTGCTATGTGTCATAATGAGCATGACGTTGTGCTTTCTGAGCGGGAGATTGCTGTTCATCGGTACAGAGCTCGGTTAGGGCTTTGCACAAATGGCCCGACGTGTAGTGACTATGATTGCTTTTTTAGCCATCATTGTCCATTTGTGCCGAATTGTACGGCGCAGGTTTGTAAGTTTGATGTGCATCTTGAGAAGGAGGATATGATTATTTGGTAAGTCTGGATTGAACTTTGATTGGATTGAATCTGTTGCTAATCATTATCACAGGGAGCGTTGGACCGATGGCAAGAATGGACCTGATATTTGGAGACGGACTTAGATTGAGCTTGCAATTAGTCGTGACTATCGCAAATTGTTATAGTTCGATTGTTATGATATGCATGAATTTGATGGAATAAATGATATGAAACCATATGCTCATTCTTATATAAAATGAACCACGTAGAACCCATTAGCAACCTATCTGAGCCCTGAATCCGTAATGTACATGCTAGTCTTGAAACGTAGCAACAGCTCTGAAACGCAAATAGAAGAGAAAAAGAAGGCTGAGAGGAAAATGGAGCAAATGAATCCAAGGTATATACAACACTGGAGGGAAATAATGCAGTTGTGCAAAGCCTCTCGGCAAGATAAACAAGTCACAAAAAGCCAGGCCTGCCATAAAGGCCGGAATCTCAAAACACCCAGTCCACTATGACCCAGACCCAGACGTATGTCCGGGATGGATCACGGACTCAAATTTAGTCCCAAAAAGAAATCCAAGACAAGGGAATCGAAACCGTCGCCTGAGAGGCCAGTATGAGGTAAGAGTTATGTTGAGAAGAAAAGTAATTCAGAGATGCGCTTCCTGACACCGAGATAAAAACAAAGAGATCCGGGACTCATATCTATGGGGTTTCTTATACCGCGATGGAGAGTGATGTGTGATGACCGGGGACGGTCAGGAGCGAATCGGTGCTCCAGGGAGGGCGCTAAAAATATTTATGTTCTGTGTCTCATGCTCGTTCCAAGGGAGGTAGTAGGGAATTTTGTTTCAAAAGGAGAGATAAGGACGCCGATCGAGGGGGTTTCGTTCAATCGATGGGCTTGCCGTTGGGCAGGTGGTTCCATTTAGGGAGGCCGTGGCCGTTCGAACCACCATCCAGTTTTCGGACTGTGCAACGCGCGAAAAATAGATTAGCTTATGAATCATAGTTGAAACAATGGTTGGTCAAGCCTAATTTTTGGGACCATGAGCACAGACGGATCCGTGTGACAGGTGATACATACAGTGTTCGGCCTCAACCCGGAAGAACACCCACATCCAACGCCGGGCGACTTCGAGAAACATGAGCATGAATAGGCCGCTTTCGGTCTCACTGAGCCATGACAGGCCAGGTAGAATGCGCCATGCCCATGAGAAACGGAGGACAACGTCCGCAATAATGGCGTAGTGGTACAGTCGGGGTGAACCAAGGAGGAGGTTCTCGCGCAGGCCGTACGCATAGCGGCCTGATGGGTCAATTCGCGCTCGGCTGAAAAGGGTCAAATCCCAATCCTTGACGACATCCCACCAGAAAGAATAGGCGGAGTTCACGGCAGAGAAGAGGAATCTATTCGAGGCGCAAGATTAGATGTGGCACGTGACCAATTTTTCAGACACATTTGACTTACAGAATACGCATCATGCTCATCTCACTCCATCCATGGAAGTCGAGCGGGTTGTAGTTTCGCATCTTTGCCGCCAAATAGATGACAGGGAACGCCGTAGCGTACTTCAAGGCGTTGGCCAAGTGGCTGTTACCCGCACCGGGTTGCGAAGACGCCCGCTGGGCCCGAATGTACTCTGTCAGACATTGTCGTAGTCGGATTAAGAATGGAACAGCGATGATAATTGGGACGACGATTGGCTTTCCGCAGGCTCGGTCGGGCTTCGAGGTGGCGTAGATTTCGCCGGTGAAAAACATGCAGAAACTGACATAGACGTCTCCGAAAATTCGTGCATAACTTGTCATGGCATCGGCCAGCAGAATGTCACCGAACTTGCGGTTATCTGTGGCCAGACCTCCGATGAGCACCCGCTTGAACGTGAGCAGGAACTGCAGACGTCCATTGCGGGAGGCACGATTGAGGGGCCATATCAAAATCAAGAGTAGGACAACCCAAACAGACTGGGGGATGAAATCGAGTCTTTCCACGAGATCGTAAACGCGGTGTGTTGCGAACCAGAAGGCGACCAGCCAGATGACTATTGGGATCGTGAAATAGGTTGAGAGGCGATATGTGGCGCTGTGAATAGGGAGTTGGCCGGGGGCCCGATTGTCCGGATAACCGATGAGTTTTGCGGCATTCTAAACAAAGAATTGTCAATAAGATATTCTTCGAGATGAGTAGAAGATTACTGCGACTTACAATATGAGCCTTTTGCAGGTATTGTACATTAAGACCCCATCCCCACCAACCTGGCGGCGACGTTAGCAACAAATCCGCATCGCGTCTGGATAGTCCAACTCACCGAAAGCTAGCAAAGCCGCGCAACGGATTGGAAAAGGCAGAGTGAGACCGAAGCCATCTAATTGAGCATGTTGATCTGGACCCATTATTCCATCAGGGGGGGAAGGGGAGATGGATGCGCAGGGAGATCGGGGAGGGGAGAAGGGGCGGAGAAGCAAGAGCACGCGCCCCGGTGAAAGGGAAGATGATCAGAAGAAGATCGAGAGCCGAACCCAACTCCTCGAGAGAAACTCCAAGGGACTAAAAGAACGACTTAGGGTAAGATGTGATAGGAAAGATCATCAGAGTTGGAACTTTTCCCCGGCCGCTTTGAGAAGGCTTTCATAAGCAGGCCTTAACGGGAGCACGCGCCTGGCCTACGTGGATTGTGGACTGCGGAGGGTCTGGATGCTCCACTGCGCAGGCAATTCGGAGACCATGAAAATGGGCCAGGGGTCTTCTTCTTTACATTACAAGAGTCTCACGTATCCATCCTGTTTGGCCCCGTAGCAATTTCTGGTCACGGGCATTGAGCCTTTGTCTGGCACGACGGTCTACAAGTATACTCCGTAGTTCGCTCGCGAATACCATCAACAGTCCTGGCCTGGACTGGCAACTCGCACAGCTCCCATTGTCTTTACCGTACTTAACAAGAGTCCGTCCCAGGCGATCCGCCCTGATCGGCAGTCAGGGGCGCTTCCGGGTTTTCTGTCTCCGCTCCTCTTGGTGGTTCTGCACCCTGACTCGATATCAGGAGGGCGATCGGAGCGCCCACCACGACAGAAATCCACTTTGTGGCCCTTCGGCATAGAGTGCTGACCCAGGATTGGTCCTGCAGATAATCAATGGCATCACGGTGTCCTCGTATGAAGGCGTTCGCATAGCCACAAGTGAATCAGGGGGAGGGTCTAGTTCCTGATCTGTTAGCGCCTCTCCTGTGCTTCTCGCTATAAAAAGCCCTTTCTGCAGCCCACGAAATGAGCCGCCCCGATTGGGTTTAGCCGTATTTCGCCCTTGCTGTGGCGCGTTCAATACGCATTATGTCATCACTGTCAGGTGACCGGCTATCACCTGACGTGGGCCGAGGCAGTCGGCGAGCCGCGAGACTCTGGGGAACTCCGCGGTTGGGCCGAAGCATCAAGCATGTCACAGCATCTTCCCTAGAACTCGTACGCGGTGACTGTTCCCTGGGCTGAACACCCAGTATATTTCAGAATGGCCGACGACGACCCTAATATGTCCCTCACAACGCCGGACACAGCGCTCGGTGTACCAGCCCACTTCTACCCATTCGCAACATCCCCAGACATCATCCGATCTCACGAGAAAGACGTCTACTTAACGAGCAGCCTAATCCAACAATCCCAATCCATCGTCCGCGCTCTCCGCGGTGCTCGATTTGCCCACACCTACTCCGACGCCATCAAGCATGTCACCGAACTCATCTACTTCACTCTCACCACCGCAATCGGCAACCGCACCCTCGGCGAAGAATACTGCGACCTCGTCCAGCTAGAAGACGATACTCTCCGCCTCCCAACAATCTCCCGCCGAGTCGGCTACATCCTCAGCACAATCCTATTACCATGGACGCTCTCAAGGCTTATCCCCGCTCTCCGACAGCGCGTCCGCAACAAGCTTGAGCGGAACGTCGCTCGTGAACAGTTCCGCGCCGCCCAGGCCGGTCTCCTCCAAAAGCCTATTATTGGATCGTCTGCGCAGCAGCAGAAAAAGCCTTTCTTCACCAAGCTTCGTATCCAGCAGTATTTGCTTGAGCACCTTGATTCTCTTACTTCCCTCTCGCCTATTTATGCCATCAGCATTGCGACATTCTATTTCACCGGATCGTATTACCATCTGTCGAAACGGATTTGGAAGCTGCGGTACGTGTTTACGAAAAAGATTGAGGATAGCGAGCAGCGTATTGGATACGAGGTGCTGGGTGTCTTGATGGTACTCCAGATTGCCGTGCAAGGATTCTTGCATGCGCGGAAACTGAGCCAGAGTGCTAGTGGAGAGAATGATAGTGAGGGGGCTGAGGGTGGAGAAAAGACTGAGAAGGGGGCATTGCTGAGTTCTGTTGAGAATCCGGCTGCTGTACCTTTGCTCTCTGGTTCGACGGCGAGGTACGATCTGGAGGAAGACCCCTGTGCGGTTGCGTGGATTCCAGAGGGTCAGCAGCAGAAGTGTACGCTTTGCTTGGAGATGTTTAAGGATCCGAGCGTTACGACTTGTGGGCATGTGTTCTGTTGGATTTGTGTGCGGGATTGGGTCAGGGAAAAACCTGAGTGCCCGCTTTGTCGGCAGGATTTGCTTCTATCCAAGGTGTTACCTTTGAGAGGTTAACGCAAGACTCACATGATGAACAGTTGGATATCTATTGATATTGTAGATACTTTTTTTGAGGAATTATATACCCCATCTTCCTTGCGATGATACTGCCACCTACTATGTTTAAACCGACGTGAAAAGAGCTTTTGAATATACTTTTCGGAACCACACAGTAACATCCATAGATTGACTGGTATTCAATGACTTGCAATATAATACACTGCAACTGTAAAAAAAGACCGACAAGATTGATAAGATCTGCAACAAAATAACAAATGGATATGTAAAGCTATGTCCGCTGTGCAATGCAAAATGTATGGTACAAACGTGTCGCGGGTCTGAATGGCGAGAGTCATATGCGCTGGTAAATGCAGGATCAAACGTCAAATCTCTGACATGACTCTATATGTTGAAATGTTCAAGGATGGATCGCGTTGCCGTCTATGGCAGCGTAGAAGATTCTGGTTCCTCGTTCACAGGATTCCCAGAAGGAAGGGTGATGGGTAAGTTGAGCTCTGCATGGGCGGGCCGGGGCGGCACTGGATTCATAGCCAGTCTTTTCTCATCTAATGCATGGAATAAACAGAATGAGGCATATGGGTCGGTGGCTGCGTCTAATCGGAAGAGTCAGTACGAGCGGTAACTTTGAAAGGTTGGAGCAAAACTTACATTGAACTTGATTGTAGTTCAAAGGACGAGACCAATCCGAGCATCGCACATCCTCGATCTTATTGAGAGGTCGCCCAAGATGCTCCTTGACTTGGTCACTCAAATTGATGGGTTTTTTGTTCACAAGCTTCGGGTTGCTCTTTCCATACTTTACGAGCCTGTGCAAATGGCTGAGCTCGAAGATGGATGCGGCTTCGATGCCAAGATATTTGCGCAAGCGAGTCGTATCGGCTTTGATAGAAACGCCAACTTTGGTGATATCAGGCGATTCCATGAGCTGTTTGAGCGAAGGAGCAACAAGATCTGATAGATCCCTGGCAGGCTTGAAAAGGGCAATTTGGAAGAGTGCAATGCGTTCCTCATTTGCAATCTGGATGAGTGATAGATTGCTCTGGATGCTGTGATTTGCTGACGCATTTGACTTCCATTCCATGTCGAATCCAACGACAGGACTATTCAGGAAGTGTTTCGCAACTTCTTCAGTGCTCGCCAAAGACCGACAATAGTGCACTATCAGTTTCCCACCGTCAGGTCGCGTCCGTGAGTTGTGACTCCAGAAGAGAGGCTTCGAGACAATGCCTTCAAATTCGGGTCCATCGTCCTCCACTTCTGGATCTACTATATGCTCGAGCGAGTCGATTGTAGATTCTCCGCAGTTCGGAAATTTTTCGGACGGCACGGCGTCGTAGGTTTCGCTTTGGCTGTCTTTATGGCGCTCTTGAGACAAAAGGGCACGGTGGGTGCTATAAGCCCGATATCGCTCCTGGGCTTTGGTGCCAAAGGCTGGCGTCCACCTGTGCAAATATCTGGTGCCACGACTGGCTTCAGGATACTCTCTGGACAATATCTCACGGTATGTGCTATATGCCCGAGATGAAACACGAGATTTTGCACCGGATTTTGATTTCTGCCCGCGCGAGTTCCCACTGCTTTGACTCGCTGGATTAGGGCTGGCAGCAGGGGCAGTGTCCTTGACTTCAAGCGTTTCGTCATCCATCGAGTCTTGCGCGGGCGTCTCGTCAGTGCAAGAGTAATCGTTTGGTGAGCTGTCTTCGAGGTCAAAGTCGGGGAGTGGCACTTCTAAGCTAGCAGAGTCCCACGCATCCAAGGTTGCAGCATATGAAGAAGGCTCATCGCCTGCAACTGGATTGGCTGCAGAAATCTTCTGCTCGTGCTCCATGTCCTGCTGTTCCTTCCTTCTCTGAGCTTTCATTGCCCTCTTCAATGTCCTTCTCTTCGAGCCAAGCTCCGGGACGTGGAAAACTTGGTTCTCGTACATGGTTTTTTGCAGTGCGGTCAGGTTTCTGAAGAATCTAAAAGCAGCAGTCTTATCCTTGGTTACTTTCATATCCAACACCTTCGACTCGGCCCAGGCGGTGGTGAAGAGTCTGGCATATTTATTGGTCCAGTTGGTGAATCGATTCATGTCCTGGCTCAACGGATTTGGCACCACAAGATACCCACGCTCTCGGAGTACATTGGGAACACCGAGCTTGTGGAGTCTGTCATCGCTCTCCATTCGAAGACAGTTGATGTATTTGTAATCTCTTAGTTCTTTTATAAATTCTCTGCGAAAGCTCGCCATGTTGCGGTACAACTTCACTAAGGGACTTCTGGGGGAATGGACCGCTGAGTTCACATGGTCGAACATGGGTCCGTAATCGCCCCGAAGAGCGTAAATCAAGTACTGCAATTCGTATTGGATCAACCAAGTATGCGCATTGAGAATTTCTAGTGGCGCCACGATATCAAGCTGGCGCCAGGCTTTATGCATCTCTGGGCTTCCCTGAGGCTTCGGCCCTCGCCATCTCTTCGTAAAACTCTCCTGAAGCTGAGTAGCAATCGAAGTCTCAGTCCCCGTGATGACTTCTGCATACTCTTCACTGTCCCTTCCAAATGCAATGGACTCCATTACCTTGAATGAGCTGGCAATGGGATATTCAACTTCAAAGCGTTGGATATTCCAATCTTGCGTTTTTTGGATAGGATTCTGGGACATCATATAATTTGACCAACCTTCGCGAGCAACATGAGCCCGAAGGCTAAAGATGTCCTTCATGTTCTTTAGAACGCGGCCATGTTCTGGGAAACCAGGCGTCGCTGGGCTTTTGAGGAAACTACAAGCAGCACAGATGTGGATCATTCCATATAGCACGGCCTGCGTCTTTTCCTGCAGTTCGCCATATTGCTCTGACATGTTCTCATGGTATGCAAGGCGCTTGTCCACGCTCCTGATTGCAGTGATTCGATGCCGCACAAATTCGTCGCGGAAATAGCGCTTCAATTTCGCCGTAGATTTTTCGATGTGTTGCAGTTCCCTTCGAAGAAGTTCATGATATAATTTCAACGTGGTCTTCTGGATCCCAGCAACGCTCTTTTCCAGTCTAGGAACGCTGTCTCTGACTATCTTCCAATACTGGGCTTCATATTCACGTTTTTCTTGGGCATGTCGCATATGCTTTGTTCCCATCACATCGACTAGAGAGAATCGTAGTAACTTGTTGACATATTCCATCGCGTCTAGATAGTCTTTGGCATCGACGTAGCGGGCATCAATGAGTTCGTCTCGGAGCTTGTATGCATCAGGAATTTGCTTCTCAATTTCCTCAACTTCACTCATTTCCACAACCCTGATCTTCTCCCGAGACTTGATGATCGATCTCATGTCTCTTGGGGATCGATCTAGCGTATCGACATTTCTGCGCGACGGGCGGGCCACATTTCGTGTCCGTCTTGAGCGCTCAGCCATCTCTTCGTCATCGTCGTCTAACAACTGTATGCAATTTCTAGTCGTACATGTGAAGCTTCGGTGTGCGCTAGGGAGCAAAATTTGCCTTCCGGGTGTCTTGCGGCGACGCGTGCGGAGGTAGGATGGTGTGCGGGGAAACATATGGGCGCCTCTACTATTGCATTAGAGTGTGGTCAGGGCTTATGGGTACAATGAGAAGTCCCTTACCTATGGCACACAGGGTGCCGGGCGTAATTGCGCGCATTGTCACCTAGACACGCTTTGCGACTCGCCGTCGAGGCAAGACACGGATTCTTCAAGCCTGTTGGGCGAACAGTCCACAGGCGCATGTTGCTCCTCAATCATTTCGAGCCGAACACGGCATAGCCAGTACCGTTAACACTTTGAGCCTCCTCAATGCTGAGTAGGCAAGCCCAAGTGCTTTCAGGAACTCTCGTAATGTGTTTGTAAATCAGCGCGAATGAAAATCAACTGCCGACCAAAGTCCGGGGCGCGGCGCTAAACCCAAAATGGCAGTGCCCTTCGGCGCGGATAAAATCAAGTTCCCGCCAGAGATCACCGCGCCGTCTTTCTATATCACTTGATCGATCTCGCTCTGGTCTAGACATAGCCTGTGCGGTCTTTGAGCGTGTTCAGCGAATAATACACCGTCGCTCGCTTTGATTCACCATGGCCTCTCAACTTCTGCCTCTAGGTTTGTCCCGCAATTCCTGCGCGCCGCGTTTCACCCCACTAACCCTTTGATAGAGCTAATCGACAAGTGTGTCGGCTCCCGTATCTGGGTCGTCATGAAGGGCGATAAGGGTAAGCTTTGCTCTATAGCCTGAGGAGGTATTGGAAGAATCTAACTTGGAACAGAGTTCGCCGGCACTCTGCTCGGATTTGATGACTACGTCAGTGAGTAACATGTTTGATCCCAATTATATTGCCACAAATACTCATCAACGCAACAGACATGGTTCTTGAAGACGTCACTGAGTTGTAAGTTCTTAAATGACTTTATCCTTGAAGTTCTCGCTCCGCGTCGCTGTGCAAAGAGAGTCACCGCGAGGCGTGATATCGCACAAACTATTATTAGTCACCATTTGAATCAAAGCTAATTAGATCAGTGACTACTCAGGCTCCCAGGTTAAGCTTCCTAAGTTGCTTTTGAACGGAAACAACATTTGCATGGTATGTCTAGCCCCCTTCCTTCTTTCTGTCCGCAGTCTAACCCCCAAATAGTTGATTCCCGGTGGTGAGGGTCCTGTTTCCAACTGAGCGCAATGAATTGGCCATTTTGGCTTAACGAAGTATCTTGTCCTGTGATGATACCGAATGCAATGGCATAAAAGTCCAATAATAGATTCTCATCTGCCTTCGTGCTTTGTCCATACCTACTCTATGATCTTACCTCGCAGATCGGGCTACCAATGTGCTCAGTAGCCCCGAATCTCCCTTTCATTGTGCTCTAAATTACACCCCTCGCGAGGAACTACAACACCGCCTTATCGCTTTGAGTGACCTATCCCGGAACCGCTCAAACAAGCTCTTGAGACAGGACGTTTTACAATGCCATCCACGGGCCATATCACCGATATGAAGAGCCAAGACATTGATAGATAACCTTCCTTATCTTCGTCTCGCGGCTGCACATCTCCCTATCGCATTAGCTTCTTGGTCTGCGGGGGCGCCACCATGCTTCTAGAAGGACGGCTTGCATCTCTTATCTTCGACGAAGATGTGCACAGGGATGAAAGTGCGGGCTGATGCACCTTGGACCCTGGTGCGGCGCCACAGCGGTATCTAGATCCTGGCGTTGACGATCTGGCTGTATCCGCAGCCTGGGCGGCAGTCTAGTATAGCACGCTGATAATTTGGATCTTGATTTTGTTGGGTAACTCTCATTTTTGATTTTGATACCTAGTTTTCGTGTTACATACCTAGGTGTACACGGATGGACTTCTGAGGGTTGGGGTCAGCTGACACGCAGTATGATAAAGTTTATAGCGGCTTATATTTTGGGGCATTCCCGGCCTTCGAGGAAATCTGGAGGGACCTGGAACATCCGATCCTGATGATTGTTCAAAACGAAAGCCGTGCTCAGTAGCACAGCCCCCAGGGATATAGTGATGCGGGTTAGATAGACGCTGTATTCAGGAATGTCTCAGATTGCCATAAATGACCCGTCGAGAAGCAGCTGACAGAAAGCATGGTGGTCAAATTGTATCCTGGAACAGATATCCGACTCACGTCAAGAGTAAGGACATCCAATAAGCTACCCATAGATAATAATTTCAAAAGCATGAATCATTAGTGCCCGTTCATTTGTCTCATGTCGTCGCTACCCCAGACCCTCGGACTGCACTATGTGGAAACTGTTACCTAAAACTTTTCTCACCCCGCAATATTAACGAAACTAAAGTGACACCGTCGGCTCTGTGGGACAACTCTAAAACAACTGACCATAGATGTTTGAAATTGGCAGCTCGGTATACGAGCAGTGGTCCAGCGGAATTTCAGCATGAAATATGCCGAGGTGTTTCCGTTGGATTTGTCCCGGTCGGCTTTTCTCACCATGCGGCAAGCGTATCTCGTGGCAAAGCAGGACCTGCTAAGAGTCCATGGGACAACCGCAGGCTCGTGGATCGGGGCACATTTAATTTTCCGAAGGAATTTTCAAACGTTTCTCAGTATTTTTGGAAGCTTAGATCAATCTCCAGTTGCCAGCACTAGGTTCTGCATTAATGAGGCTACGAACTTATTCGACACCTCAATTCCCAGATCGTGAAATTGCGACAACCTTGGAACTATCGTAGCATCGGTTAGCTCCAGATCCCGGACAGGGTCTTTCAAGAATCAATGAACCGAATGACCATCTCAGCTCAATGCTACCGTGGCTGATTCCGCAAAAAGGCGCAGCCAGTAACATTCCATTCTCGGCGCCATTGGACGGCGCGGCGCAAAGCCAAGCACAAAGGGCACCGAAACCCTCAGCCATTCCGCGCGTGCTAGTGGGGGCTATGGGCGTAGAGGTAGAAAAGGAGTGGCGTAGGACTGGACCTCGCCGTGGTACTTTGGAAGTATCGCATGTGGGCCAGAGGCTATTCCCGGTTGTTTTGAACCGAGAGTTATCTTGCTTCTGATAACGTTGACGTATCTCGTTTATGTACAACTGTACTACGAGTAGTTGATTGAACATACGATCAGATCCACCGTTATCTTCCATCCCTGCTATGGAGTAGGCACCCTGGGTGTAGAAATGTAGAAAGCTCACCCCGAGGCTCGAGAATAGCGGCACGCGATCGACGAAGCCTCAGCCGTTTTGGTTCTCGCTTCAGCCACACACTCTATCTAGTAATTCCATTTAATATTATTGTTAAGAAGAGATTTGACTGGGATCCTACTTCGTAAACAGAGTGGCTAAGAAGACTTGGCACCCATGGAAGCAATCGAGTTGTACGCTTCGCAAGGGGTGTTCAGCAGCCTACCAGGAGACGGGAGATGCGCTTTGTTCGCATGCTGGACCCTCGAGATGGTCTCCTCACTGTACGGGCTGCATGTCAAAGTTGCCCCATCTCTCGATCGAATGGTCGTGGCGTGCCGCGTGATACCTACGGCTCATCGCGTTGGTTCTCCCGAGCTTCCATGCATATCAGCGCCAGCCTGCACGTAGCCACATCCAGTGAGCCAAACAGCATTGCCAGCCGTGGGTATCCTGATCTTGGACGCAGGTTTCTAGTCTGGGACTAGAATGCATAGGGTTGGCTTCACTGGGGCGTTGCTTTCATTCCCGCGCCCACATGGCAGACGGCCGTCCGTCGGAAATCATCCCACAGGCCACGGCGGCTGGCCTAAGTGGATTCTGAGCCGGAACGAGCGACGAACATGCGTGCACACCAACGAGATCCTTGGCGCTACGGAGCAGATGCCAGAGTGGGAATTGGCCACCAGCAGACATTCTTGGCCCATGAGAGACGGTATGCTTATCTGGGCGGGCCGAGCGGGGTGATTGGCTGAACGTCGCGTGGAAAGTGCGGAGAGCCGATCCCGATGGGGCTTAGTGGACCACGACCAAAGCCCAAAGCTTGACTCTCTTTCACTTGCACCTTGAATGATTTAATCCCGTCTTTGTAATGTCTTTGTTGGAGAGGAAGGCTTATGGTTACACAAAACGCCCAGCCTAGGCTCTAGGGTAGAGCTTAGTCAGGCAATGAAGAATCTGCATGGTCAGCGTCGGCTACACCGAGTACGAGTACAAGCGGCCCCTGGGATGCGATAAGTCCTGGGGCAAAGCAGGCCCACTTAGTTGGCATATTACGTGTGGTCATAAGGTTTCTGATAATGATATGCGCTGAAACATGTTGGTTTGCATCCCTTAATATGCGTTATCCTTATCGCAACGAGAATGGAACAGGGCACCCTAGTCGGGGCCACTCGATCTCGAACAATCATAGTCCAGAAATCAGATGGGGTCCAGCCGCATTCCTTGCAGACAACAAAATTTGCCGTGGCTGCGGGAAAAAGGCTTGGTAGATGCACAAGCGGTGATAAGAGAGAGGAGGACAAAGAAAAAAAAAAAGCCAGGAAAAAAAAGGAAATCTCAAGGAGGTCAAGTCAACAGTAGCCTCTCGAGGCGCCATCCGGGGTAAAAGCACTCGCAGCAAACTATTCAAACGCCATAACCACCTCCCCGTTTTAGTCCAAGCGCCACTTCCACCCGTATCTATGGCTGCCTCTATTGGCCCCGCATAGGAAGTATCTCGCGACTTGCCTCTACTTTTTGGCTCTTCCTGCCGGGCCATATCCCAATCGTGTCCGGGATTCTTTAAATCGTGCTTTCCCCCCGCCCCTCCTGCTTGCTCTTTCTTTTTATCCCGCTTGCCTATTGCGGCTCTTTCAATCCTACCCCTCTCTCACTCGTGAGTCTGAAGGCTTACTGAGCTCTACGCGTGATCCTCTTCCCCTCGTCACCCTTTTCTTCCAAGCCTAGTACTCATCTGGCCTGAGAATACCCACCATGGACGAGAAGAAGGTTGAGCAGACTTCGGTCTCGCAGTCCATCTCGGAGCCTCCCCCAGTCTATGGCGCGGAGGTTCCTCGAGGAAACTGGAGCCAGCGCTTCGTTGACAGCTTTAAACGCGACCCTAATGCCTTTGTCATTCATGGACAGGAGCAGGGAGCCGATGGCTCTAGGTTTGATATGGAGACTGCGGCCCAGAACACAGCCAAGTCTCCTCTGCAGCGCCGTTTGAAGGGTCGTCACTTGCAGATGATTGCCATTGGTGGCTCTATCGGTAAGCACCCATCTCTATACGTCGCAGCTGGCATCAGCTAACACGAGTGATAGGTTCTGGTCTTTTCGTCGGTTCCGGATCTGTGCTTTCCAACGGTGGTCCAGCATCCTTGATCATCGCTTACGGCCTTATTGGAATCATGCTGTTCTGTACCGTCCACGCGCTGGGCGAGCTTGCCGTTGTTTTCCCCGTCGCTGGTTCCTTCTCACACTACTCGACTCGTTTCATTGATCCTGCTTGGGGTTTCGCTATGGGCTGGAACTATGCGCTCCAATGGTTGGTTGTCTTACCTTTGGAGATTGTTGCCGCTGCTATCACGATCGGATTCTGGCACCCTAACGTCTCAAATGCGGCATGGGTGGCGATATTCTGGGTCATGATTGTTGTCATTAACTTGTTTGGTGTCCGTGGATATGGCGAGGCAGAGTTTGTCTTCGCTATTATCAAGGTCACCGCTGTTATTGGTTTCATCATTCTCGGAATTGTTCTCGACTGTGGTGGCGGCCCCGTCGGAGGCTATATCGGTGGAAAGTACTGGCATGACCCTGGCGCATTCAACAACGGGTTCAAGGGTCTTTGCAGTGTATTCGTGAACGCTGCTTTCGCTTTCGCTGGAACTGAGCTGGTTGGTCTTGCTGCGGCTGAGACTGCCAACCCTCGCAAGTCTGTCCCATCGGCCATCAAGCAGGTCTTCTGGCGTATTGCTCTCTTCTACATCGTCTCTCTGCTTCTTGTCGGCCTTCTCGTTCCATACGACACCAAAGCTCTGTTCGGTGCCTCCTCCAGTTCCCCCGACGCCAACACCTCCCCCTTCGTCATTGCCATTCAAAATGCCGGTATCTCTGGTCTTCCCTCCGTCATGAACGTCGTTATCATGATTTCCGTCTTGTCCGTCGGAAACTCCTCCGTCTACGGCTCTTCCCGCACCCTCGCTGCCCTCGCTGAGCAGGGCCAGGCTCCTCGCTTCCTCGCCTACATCGATCGCCAGGGCCGACCTCTCTGGGCCATCGTTGTTGCATCCGCCCTTGGTCTGCTTTGCTTCTTAGCTGTCTCCAGCAAGGAGGCAGATGTTCTGGGCTGGATGATGGCTATCTCCGGTCTCTCTTCTATCTTCACCTGGGGATCTGTTTGCATGTGCCACATTCGTTTCCGCCGCGCTTGGAAGCTTAAGGGCCACAGCTTGGACGAGCTTGCGTTCAAATCCGCCGTTGGTGTCTGGGGATCATGGGTTGGGTTCGGCTTCAACGTTCTCGTGCTCATCGCTCAGTTCTGGGTAGGCTTTGCCCCTATCGGATACGGCGAGGACACTGCCGGAGCGAGAGTCGAGAGCTTTTTCAACGCATACATTTCTGCGCCGATTGTGCTTGCTTGCTTCATTCCGTACAAGCTTTGGTACAAGACGAAGTTTGTTCGGGCCAAGGATATGGACGTGGACACAGGTCGTCGTGATATCGACATCACGCATCTGATTGAGCAGGAGAAGGCTGAGCAGGCTCTGTGGCCTGCTTGGAAGAAGTTCTACAAGTTCTTCTGCTAAGGCAAGACATTATCGTCAAATATTTTGCCAATATTGTTCTCGTGTATGCATTTCCACGCAATAATTATTAAGGACCGCCAAAAGCGCATAATGAAATATACAATTATTCTTGTCCAATCCTAGTCTTCTATTCGTAAGCCAATCACCAACTGAAAACATAGGAACATATGGGTAGAGCGGACATAGATTGACCCATTCCCCATGACTTCGGGGTAGCTCAATTTCAACCTTGGAAGCCGTTGATCAAAGCTTCACAAACAAGGTAGCAGAACTTGAAACCGCGGAATGCAATTAACCTTCTATTGATTGGATTAGTCATCTGACATGTATACCTCAAAAACAGATCAAGATCTGCATTGTATCCCCTGAAACAAGACGCTAACAATGCATCCTGTCTGTCAAAAAGACATCGTGTCAAGAATCAACAACTCCCGCCGTTGCGCCGAAAATCTCGCCGATCCGGAGATTTGCCTGGTTTGCACCTGGGGAGCCGCCCGTATTGCGATTACCGTAACTTCCAAGGAACAGTGTGGCTGTACACTGTGAGGTACCCGCGTTCCACAGGCTCGGGGCCAAACCGGCGTCACCAGGACAGTTTGGCTGACATTCGCTGGTAGTCAGCGCAGTGTAAGATCTTGTGAGCGACAATTTCCCAGAACTTTCAAGAACTTTGTCTCATTCTAGCATCGATTTTCACTCAGAACCGTTGTGTTTTTGGGCAGTTCCCAAAAATAGTACAAATAGTGTGGTGGAGACGGTAAGGCTGGAGTGACTGTAAAGTACCGAGCGGTACGAGTAATAATACAGGCCACTCCAGGTGCTGAATTTCATCGTCGGGCCCTTCTTCTTGCATACACACCCCTTTTCCTTCGTTTGACCCTGCTGCGCTTGAGCAGCTTACTGGTTGCGCATTTCAATTCTCAGCCCGACTTGCTCGGCTTTGTTTTTCGTTCTTTTCTTTTCACCCCGTTTCCAACGCGCCGAAGACGCCTCCGCAGCTCGGCGCTTGCCTACCGCGCGCTTTTGCATTCCCCGAACTTGCATCTGCATCATCATCCTCCGCCTACAATTCCACCGCGCACAGCACCGTTCATCGGTCTTTCTTGATTCTTTAGCCAGCAGGTCTGCTTTGGGTGCTGGCTTTGCGCTCTGAAGGCTGATCCGACGATCGACAGACTAAGTGGAACTGGTGTTTTCTACGGTCGTTCGCCCTCTACCTTCGATTTGTGCTTGATCGGCACCGTTTAATTGCGTCTTTAATATCGAGATCTACGAAGCGTTTCGCTTTCTGAATCCGTCGCAATGCCTGGGTTTGCGGATTCGTTCTGGACGCCCGACTATGCAACGGGTCTCGGGGTCCTGTACGGAAAGCTGCAGCAGGGGGTTATGGAGAATAAACAGATTTTGACAATTGCGTCGATGCGGGCAGATGCGGAGGATCAGTATGGTCTCCGCATGGGTGATATTGCTCCGAGTGTCGATCGCCTCACATCTACGGGCTTCGGCAAGGATGACGGAGCTAGTGTCCGAAAGGTAAGAGGGACATCCAATCGCCAGCTGGATTATCAAGCTGACAGCATATTCGCGATAGGCATACGAAGGTGTTCGAACCGAGATGATCGAGGCTTCCCGGAATCACCAGAAGATCGCCAGCAATATCCGGGAGCTCGTCGTGGCGCCATACCGACGCTGGAGCGACCAGCACGAGTACCGTGTGCAAGCCTCACACGATAACCTCCAGAGTCGCATCAAGGAACACACCAAGCAGGTGGAGCTGGTTAAGAAGCTGCGCAGCACTTACTTCAACAAGTGCCGTGTGGTGGAAGACCTTGAGGAAGAGAACAAACTTGCATTCCAAGATCCCGACAACAGCCCCAAGCACGCGCCGACACCGAAGATCGTTCTACCCACCGAGGAGGAATCCTCCGAGGACGAAGACCCCGTTGAGTTGGGAGAGCGCATTTTCCCTCCGGATGAGCTGAAGAGACTGCTCATTCACATGCTGGACAACATCAAGATTGGCGAGGCTAAGGTCCCAATTATCGGTACATATCAGAACACTTCCACCGGTGCGGATATCGTGGAGTACATTCAAAATAATATGGATGCCAGCAACCTCGCACAGGCTGAGCACATTGGACAGGATTTGGCGGACAATGGTTTCCTGCGCCTTGTTGGTAACATGGGCAACGGTTTCGCCAACAGCTCCAAGCTGAACTACCAGTGGCGCACAAAGGTTTTCCAGCTTACCGGAATCCCGGAGAAGAAGAAGCCATTGATGCGTGTTACATCTGCAGCCTCCAGCGAAGACGGCATTGATTCGCCCATCCAATCGATGACTGAAATGATCGATCGCTGGAACCCTCTCAACAACCCTTACCCCAACGAGACTCCAGCTGAGAAGCTGCGCCGAGAGGCTACCGAGTCAGACGAGCGCTACAAGCAGGCTGTTCGCAGACTCGACCAACTCCGTTGCAAACTAGAGGAAGACATTATTGAAAACTTGCGCTTCATGGAGCAGTGCGAGCTGGACCGCTTGAAGGCTATCAAGGCTGTGGTTCTTGATTTCTCTGGCGCAATCAGCAACGTCATTCCCAACCTGCAAAGTACCGTCGATCACATGATGCTGTACCAGGAGACAATTCAGCCGCTTGGTGATTTGCGGTATCTATTGGAGAACTACCGTACCGGTGGCTTTGTTCCTCGGGTTCAAGCTTATGAAAACTATTACGGATCAGTTGAGGGTATGTCTCTAATCAAGAAATCATTGAACATTGACTAATCTATCTCAGAACAAAACTTTGGTGTTGATCTTGAAGCTAGAGCTCGGGTGGACCGAAAGCGAGTTCCCATCTTGGTCACTACTCTCTTGACTTATCTGGACAACCGTATGTCAACTCCCAATCTTCTAGACATGGTCAAAGCTAACAATTATAGGCTACCCTGAGTTAGAGGGTGACGAAGCCCGTCGGGCTATTTGGTTGCACAACCCCAAGCTCACTCAGACACATCAGCTTCGCAGCGCCCTGAATAACAGCAAAGTGGATTACCGCGAAGTCCTCCCTCAATTCGAGATACCCATTGTTGCCAGCGTTTTGAAATTATACCTTCTCGAATTGCCAGGTTTGTCTCCCATTCGTCTTAAATCAACGCCATTCTAACGCTGCACTAGACTCCCTTGTTTCTTCACAAGTCTACGAAATCGTCAAGACTATTTACTCAACAACCGCTCACGAGACCACAGAAGAGGGACGGATCAAGGTTCTGCAGAGCACCCTTGGACAACTCCGTCTCGTCAACATTGCCACGCTTGATGCTATCATGACCCATTTCACACGTCTGCTTGACTTGACCTCGGCCGACGAACAGTACATTGCTTCGTTGGCACAGGTTCTTTCTCCCTGTGTCCTTCGACCACGCACAGAGAGCAGCCTTTCCATGGACGAGCGCCACAGCTACCGTCTGATCCGTGATCTATTTGCTCACAAGGACTCCATCTTTGGAGAGCTGAAGCGCCAGTCCAGTGCCCTTGGCATCTCTACCTCCAACCGCCCTCGGGCAATCAGCACCGATGAGAGCAACCGACGTGCCGCTATGGAGGCTCGTCAGCGCGCTATCGTCAACCGTAGCCGGGCTACTAGTCCCTCCACTCGCCAGCGTCATCGCCGTGATCGCTCCAGCGGTGCTTCCGAGACCGGTCGTTTCCCCATCAACGTGTCTAGCCCGGCACACCGCAACTCAGGCGGTGCTGCTCGTGGTACTAGTCTTGATGTCCCCACAAACTCCGCCAACCACGAGTCGCCCACTTCTCCAGAACACCCTGTTGTGGATACTCACGTTGAGGAGATCACAACCAACGGCACTGTTACTGATTCTCCTGCCGTTATTAGTGCAAGCACTACTTCCGACTCTCCCAGTCCTCCTCCCCCGGAGACTGCCTCCGATGGCTCTCCAACCCCAACGCCCACCCCTGCTCCCGCTTCTAGCGAGTTCGAGGCCGTGCGCAACTCTCTTCGCTCTTCCGGTGCTCGCTACACCCGCAAGCCAGGTTTGGGAAGCATCTCTAGCTTCCCATCTGGCGCTGGAACAGACAGCAGCCGAAGCAGTATCGCGGAGAGCGAACCCAAGGGCGTGACTCTGGAAGACAAGCCCATGGATGACTAAATCTGCAATGACGACCTCAGGGAAGAGATGCTCGGTACCCCAAGGCCTTGTATAGACCACAGCCATTCTGAAAAACTCCTGCCTGGATGACGCAATGAAAATATCCCTGTCTGGAAATGGCTACGCTTTGGGATCCATTGGCTGCTTCCCTTTGTTTTTATTCTTTTTCTCGCGGTTATGCCCTCAATGCTGCATGCATTCATACCCCTGCTTTGCCTGCATGTGTGTTTTGCCCGGACCCTGTATCTGCTCGGGTTCCTTTTTTTTCATGTTTCAATGCAACGCTCTTTCAGCTGTGCCTAATTCGTTTCTGTTTATGTATGTATACTCGATTCTGCTTTTTGCATATGTACGATTTTCCACGGCCAAGCCATGCTTTCTTTCTCGTAGAACCTTGGAAACATAAATCAACTTCACAGGCAACGCCTTCCAGCCCAAATGCAGACCAAAACTCCAGCAATCCTTGAAATGCTCCTTCAGATATACGAAATTAATAAATAACATGCTGCCCCCGATGATCAACCCTCAACTTCGACGCAGTCCATATCAACCATCCGAACATATCCAAATCCGCACACCATCTCCCCAGTCTCTCAACCCACGGCTGCCCAGCCCACTGACCAGACATCTTCGAAACCTCGTTCGATTTTCTCAATGACCCAATACTCAATACCACTGGTGAATCACCCGCATGGTAAAAGAGGCGGTTATCCGGCCAGGCACGCGTGCTTGGTGATTCCCATACACTCTTTTCGCAGGGTAGCAGGAGCTTGTCGAAACCCATGCAGGCAACTCTTGTTGCGGCGGAAATTCGGACGTTGAATAGGATGTTGATGACGAACATTAGTCCGACGGTTCTGTAGAAATTAGAGTTGAGGAATTAAAGTTGGGGATAGGAATCGGTACCTTCGCGTGCTTTCGTGGAATGCCCATTCTCTTTGAATGGAGGGGTGGATGTCTTTTTGGGATAGATAGTCGCTATTATGGAGTCTTTCGGCCATTTCCTATCACCCTCAAAGATTAGAAAGGAGTCAAGGTGGGCAATTTGTGGGGTGAAGGAGACTAACGCCTGTTGACCAGAGGAGAAATTGGATAAACATGTTGTCGACGGGTGCAGGCTCTGATGCTAGGAGGAGTATATAGAGAACAGAAGCTTGTATGGCGGCGAGGAAATCAAATTTATCGAATTGGCGGTACTATAGAATGATCAGTATCGCTGGTGATTCAGTTGAGCTGCAGAAAACATACTTCATTATACAATCTCTGTTGTTCCATTTTGATAGTTCTCCAAACAAAAGCAGTAGTTTTGGCCGTTCTATTTGCATGCATCTGTAAGATGCTATGACAGATGGCAAGTGGCTCTGGAAGACAATCGTGGGGCATGTTGAAGGCTGACGGGCAGGAAGAAGGTCCGTCGTAGTATCTGCATGGAGGATAGATAAATGGCGGGAGTGTCTTGGCGTCTGTCATCATTTGGATGAATGAGCTTATTTGCCCCTTCAATGACTTTGCAAGTAGGAATGATTCGAGAGTGGAGGCTCGTCGCTGGCGCATCATGTAGAGCTGCTGAGGGGTTGATGGTGTGCCTCCTATTGTTTCTAAGCCTGTGAGAATGCTGGGAGACTTCTGGGTGTACTCGCTTAAGAAATTGGTGGTCGGTAGTATCGAGATTTGAGGCGATGTTCTGGAACTTGGAGATACTGGAACATACGTTTGTCTCTTCAGTGGGTATAGGGTGTCCAGGTCTTCGTCTAAAAACGGAGCCGGGGATGAGAGGTTAGTGCTACCGCTATCTTTATTATGGCTTGAGCTTGGTATGTCCACCAGCTCCATGGTCTCCCCAGTTGAAACTTCTTGAGTGGGGTTATCAAGAGCTTCCAATATGTATGAGATGTCATCTATGTTGAAAGACGGTGGGTTGGTATGGGTGGCTGCTGTCTCGCTATCCGTGACGGGCCACATATCTTCGAGGTCTCCATTAGCTTCGCGAGCTTGAGAATTCTCATCAAGAAGTTGGCTTTGCTGCTGAGTCCGTTCATGGTTCGACTGACGATATCTCCGTCGATGGGAGCGGTGATTATCCCAAGTACACTTTATTCCTTTGTTTGCACAGCGCGAGCAAGTAGGGAATTCGCGGCTGCATCGAGCCTTTGAAGATCTGCACTTGTCGCATGTTTTCACGCGTGAAAGGGGCATGATCGCGAAGTCAATTGGCTGCGCGCTGCTAAGATCGACGAAGGTCCACCAATCTCCGGATGGACCTTGATGCCCGCCAAAGCTCGGAGCCACGGCTCACTAAGCCAGACCTTCGCGAACTGGGATTCGGCTTGAAGAATTCTGAAAAGTATTCATCGGACATTCTTTGCAAAAGAAACTCTTCGTTAGCCCCCATCCAGTGATGGCGACGGAGTTCAGGTGGAGCCATGGATTAATAATTGCTCATGCCAGCCGCCTAAGCTTAATATGGGGAGATGTGCTTTCTGGTACCGGAGTTCAGGTGGGTCAACCGTTCAACTCGATCAATCGACTATGATCGCGATTATGCTTTCCCAACTAATTGTGAGTTCATTCGGAGTTTGGTCTATGGATTACAGATTATTTGAAATGTTCCAAGGACACGTTCGCATGAAGGCAAGAGTATAAATGGAAGCTATGCAGTACCAGAGTTCGTGGACTCAACATCATCCGTCCCCATTCGAACCTAACTTCAAATACTTTTAACAATGGCTCCAATCCGCGTCGGACTTATTGGACTCTCCAGTTCAGTGACCGGGTCGCTCAAGCCCGGAATCTGGGCATCCGTCGCCCATCTGCCTTGGCTGCTCAGTTCTCCGGACTACAAGCTAGTCGCGTTGGCAAATTCCTCCCTCGAGGCAGCTCAAAGAGCAGTCAAAGTGCACAATTTACCAACAGACATAAAGACATACGGTAGTCCCGAGGATCTTGCGAACGATCCAGATGTCGATCTTGTCGTGGTTTCCGTCGACGTTCGAAAGCACTACAAGCTCATCAAGCCAGCTCTGCTCGCCAAGAAAGATGCTTTCGTTGAATGGCCTCTTGGAGCAAATACTGCGGAGGCAACGGAGCTGACTGAACTCGCACACGCCAATGGGTCGAAGACTATGGTGGGACTTCAGGCTCGCGCTGATCCAATCGTTGTTAAAGCCCATGAAATTGTCCAGAGTGGTCGCCTTGGTGAATTGACTAGCTCGAATGTGATTGCTACCTTCGGCCACCTGCCTATTCGAACTTGGTTTGAGGGGGCAGAATATTACTTGGATAAGAACAGTGGTGGTAACCATCTTACTATCTTCTTTGGTCACTGTAAGCATCCATCTGTCTTGGGCTGTTAGGGTCATGACTAATTATTATCAGTCCTGAATAGCTTTACCCAGATCGCCGGAAATTTTGAGGATCTCCAGTCTGTTATCAGAACGAAGTATACCACGACGACAATCGTGGATAGTGAAGGAAAGGTGATCCAAGAGAACTATCCTCGAACCACCCCGGATCATATTCTTGTCCAAGGAGTTCTGTCCAGTGGAGCGGTAGCATCATTGAGCTTCAGATCTGTTGAAAAGGCAGTTGACGATATCGGCTTCCGATGGGTGATTACCGGAACCGAGGGTGAGCTGGAATTGACTGCCTCAGAGAGAGCCTGGCAGATGGGGTCCCCCGATGCGAAGTTACGACTACGCATTGGAAATGAGGCAGCAGAGGATATTGAGTATTCAACAGAGCAGAAGCCCGATGTGGCGAAAACCCCTTTCCCGGGTGCCAACACATCAGGTCTGTACGATGCTTTTGCGAATGGTCAAACCGATCGCTATGTTTCGTTTGAAAGAGCTTTGGACTTGCATAAGTTGCTGGATAGAATCTCCCAGACATCACTCTAGGATGCTCGACTGTTCAGATGCTACTTTCTGATTGTGTGATATAACTTCGATTAGTGGTAGAAAGCAATGAAGATAGATTATAGCGCATTAGTGTTTCCGGGCGTCCCGCTCGAATAAGAGAGCAAGAATTAAGATCACTACGCAGAAACAGATCGAGTCGATTCAAGTCTCATCGCTATTTTAGGAAGCGTATTTGTCTGCATTTGTCTAAGATAGGCCTAGGGCTTCTTAGTCTGGCTTTCCCCGCATACCTCGCTCTATGGGACACGATGCAATATTGCTTTACCATGAGATGGAAATGGGACGTTTCCGTTCGGCTCAAAATGTGAAAAGGATCATTCTATGCAATTTAAGTAGCCGGTTTTCAACGAGGTAGAAGGACCCTCTCGCTGCGCGTCTATTTTCCAGCTGCGAGGAGAGAAAGGAGAATTCCATCTTATCAATTGTTATGAAAGTCATTCCCGGGGAGGGAATGCCCTTCTCCGGAGGAATCCTTAGTCTTAGCCAGCTCTGGCTATCTTTACCCTTCCGAGATTAAGTCGAGCTTCTGTCTCTTGTACATCAGCCACTCACAACTGCGGGGAAGCGCCTCCTTCTCGGAATCATGACGAGTGAATCACCGTCACCCCATTCGGCTTTTAATATTCGTGGGGCCCCGTATCCACAGCTCTCAATACTGCGGGGAAGTTGGAAAAGTAGATCAGATGTGCATAAGCGTGGGGGGGGATGATGACCGGGGTAAAAGAGCAACCGCCTTCCTAATATTCGGGCCTATTGCCATTCTTTCTTCTCCCTTGTTTAGGCTTTCTTCCTTGATCTTGATTCAATTGCCTTGGGAGGATATCTCATATGTCTAAAATGGATCTCGAAAAGCCTCTTCATCTAGAAGAGATTGATGAAGACCAGAGTTCGCAAAATGGGGAGGAACTTCGTCGGTGAGAAAGCCGGTGCTGTCGATTTACGCCCGCAACTTGATTGCTGAACATTTCTAGGGTATATCGAAAAATCGACCGTCGAATACTTCCATTTGTCGCTATCACTTATTTATTATGCTATCTCGACAGGTCAAATATAGGTACGGGCAGCAAAACACGATCTCCAAATATGAATCCGACTAACGTGCCCCAAATCTAGGAAATGCAAAGGTCATGAACGAG